>VYZQ01037398.1:40246-51569 GCA_013400655.1 Mystacornis crossleyi
TTTTGTTTTGGGGTTTGGGGTTTTTTTCCTTTTCATTTTTCTGGCACTCTCCCTTTGGAGTACATGTACAAAACAAGTACTTCCCAAAGAAGTGTTACATGCTGTTCTTTGACTTGTATAGTGTTTCCTACATGGAATGACTGTAGTCTAAACCGTGGCAGTATTTAAAGGGAAAAGTTAAAATCCATATGTGCTTATTCTGGAAATGGTAATCAAAAGAAGATATCACTTCTTTATACCCATTTGTTATCGCTCTAACACAGCTCTTCAGAGGCAGCTTGAGAGCCCATGACAGATGCACATTCCAAACACTCAAGGAGTTAACATCTGCCATTTTTCTTATCCTATTCTAGTGATATAGCTTTTATTTATAAATGTGCAACGGGTGCAAATACAGAGGCATATATACAACTTTTAAACTCCTGTTCATTAGGGTCAGACTCTCATATATCCCTGGTTTTGTATTGGATAATATACTGAAAGAAGGCTGGGATGGAATGATTTAAAATCGGCATGGTACAAGGAGGGACATTTGTTTTGGTCTTAGACACTTCCCATCAGGGTGAAAAAGTCCCAATTTCTTTGGCAACTATGTTTTGTACTGGTTCTCTTTTGTGATCAGTAGCACCAACAGACCTTGGGCAACCTCTGCTGGAAGCCAGGACAATAAATCCAGAATGCAAATTGTTCTTCTCCAACACCACCCTGTGCCACCTCTGCTGTGGCAGTGTACTGTCAGCAAGGAGGTTTGAAGGGGCTCTAAAATACACTGAGAAGAGAATGGTGTACTTGTGTTTGTGCAGGAACTTGAAAGGAAGGAGCAGACTTGCGCTTATGGAACATATGTGGAATATCAGAAATGCAGCTCTTTTCTTTACAGTTGTCATGAAGGCTCTGTGAGTAAGCAGATGTACAGCTATATAGAGCTTCTTTAAGCTAAGAGTATTTCTCTTTTTCTACTCAGGATCAATTGACAAAGGACCAGGAGTAAAACGTTTGAGTTCCTTGGATGATAAGATCCCACCCAAGTCACCTCGTCCACGTCGGAATATCTGGTTGTCACGCAGCCAGTCGGATATCTTCTCCCGCAAGCCTTCCAGGAAGATAAATGTGCAGGACCCCTACTACACACCAGGCAAAGGGTTAGGCCGGAAAGTTAATCCCTTTAGTGCCCGCGAGGACCTCAAGGGGGGAAAGATCAAATTCTTTGACATGCCAAGCAAGTCTGTGATTTCCCTCGTGTTTGACTTGCATTCTCCAGAGGCAGGTGGAGGCCTGAAAGCCAGCCAGTCCCAGTTCCGGCAGGCATATAGCACAGACTGGCAAGAACTTTCCCTTCTTCCTGGGAGGAGGTGCAGATCGCTTCCACTCTCTCCTGAATTACCACACAAGGAATATGGCCTGTTTGGGGGACTGTCTTCAACTGTTGGCAGGTGTGACCCAGCCCAGTTAGGTGCAGAGGTTCGGCAAAAACTCTTGAGTAGCACTAAATATGGTGTGTCAGAGATTCCCCCCTTTCACGCCAAGCCTCACAGACCAGAGTTTCTTCTTGCACCAGGACAAGAAGAGGATATGGACTGTTCAGATGGGCCAGTGGCCCAGGAGGAAAATGGATTTTGCCCTGTTGAGAACACATGTGGAGATCCAGCGTGTGATCGACCATTAGTGCTGGCCCAGTCTGGGCCACTATCTTACAAAAAGCTCCCAGTTGAGAATTCAGTGAACTCTGAGGGACATGGCTCCCCACAAATGTTTGCAGGTTGTCTCCCATCTGAAGAGATGGAGGTAGAAGATGATCTACTGAAAATTACTCTGTTAGAGTCTACAAAGCCTCTGTTCAGTGTTAGTCCTTCCACCGAGCTGAAGAGAGAGGCATGGCCCTTCAGGGAGCAGGATGGGGACAGTCCTGCCCTGTTGTCTCAGACCTCCTCCAACATCTCAGCAAGTGGAAGCACAAAGTCAACTTGTGACATATGAAGAGAGGGCTCAGACTGAGTGTGTCCTTGAGAGAACAGTTGTTCCCAGTTGCTTGAACTCTTTTTCTGCAGTGCTGGGCTTCACATTTGAAAGAGACTCAACGGATGGTGGAAGCTGGCTGTCAGACAGATAGCTGCAGACAGTGTCTGAAGAGACTGATTATTTTATAAAACTTTATTTCAAATTGTGCTTATTCCCTTTCCTGATTTGTGTTAGGAGGGGGAATTACTCCAGCCAGAATGGCCATGTGGGTCCCACAGCCCTTCCAAGAAGCAGCAGTCAGAGCAGGCACCATGTAGACAGTTTGACCTGGATTTCCAGCATGGAGCATTTCAAGGTCTTAAGCTCCATGCAGAGTAGAAAGAATGACCCTTAGATTTTTCCCTCTTCCTCTGACTGACCAGCTGCTCTAAGCCACTGCAGATTTTTCATTAACATTCTCCATCAGTGCACGTGAGTTGAAGCCCCTGTTTTAGAAACAGGCACAGAAGTCTTTCCGAGGTATGTTGAGCAGATAGGAATGCTCTCTGGTCCCAGAGCTGCTTTGAAAGCTGTTGTAGCATTAAACAAGCTCTTCTTTCAAAAGCAGCAAAAACAAAACCCCTCATGCTGGTCACAATCTACAGGCTGAGTCACATGACAAGTACTCACAATTAACAAGAAGAATCTGTTCCCTGGTGTTTCATTTTCCCTTGGGATTTAGTAGATGTTTAATACATTTGTGCAGGGATGTTTAGTGCATTTGTGTACTCTTCCTTGTACAGCTCTTTATGTACCTCAGCCCAAATGTGGAGGAAGATTTGCCCAAAGCACAGAGAGGCATATTCCAGGCATTGCCATTTCTGGGCTTCTGAAGAAACTGCTCCTGAAAGCACCAGCTGTACTGAGCTTTTGGCAGGGGGTGGGCTCTTATCTCTGAAGAGCTGAGGGGACATCATAATCTGTTTCTGCAGAATAGTTAAATACAGTAGCTACATCACAAGTGACTATTAGCACTAAGCTAGAAGGGTCACATTCACCTCCCTCTCTGGTACAACATCTCAGCTCACTAATTTCACTACAGGAATGATGGCTCCTCACCAGACTTCTTGACAGAGGACAGGGATCTCCTGCTCAGGGGAAGTTGTCAGCAGTGTTGTAGCCCCACAAGTGCTCTTAGAGAGGACAGCTCACAGAGGAGGGCTTTGAATTGTCAAACTGAAGAAAATTAGCTTGTCCCCAATTGACTTTTTGTTTCCTCTACAGAAAGAAGCTGCTTTCTTTATTGGCTTCTCCTGTTGCTGAACAGAATAATCTTTTTTTTAAATCTATTTTTTTTACTTCCCTCCACCAGTGGGTACCTGTGAGAGAAGCAGCAACATGAGCTTTAATGCTGCTTGCTGGAACCAGCATCAGTGATCCCTGCTCTGGGATGCAATATATGGGAAAGCTTGTTCTGTGACATTTGTGCAACATCCTGCCCTTTTCCACTATCATCATCCCAAAAACATGGGATTTTTAACATTTTATTTTATGGGGTTTTTTAATCTATATTATCATTCCTAAGTGAGGTAAACATTGCACACCTGCTGAGCAGATGGTGATGCAGCAGAATCCAGAATTCATCCAGGTAGCCTGTTATACTCTCCTGCTCTCTTGTAAGGCTGGATACTGCAAGCTACTCTCTGATGGAAGCCAGGCTGTTTCTACTCTTCTCCCATCTCAAAGAAAGGATGGAGAAAGCCTTAGTTCTTTCTTGGCTGGGGTGTGTATCTTTCCAGAGGTGTAGGAGGCTATTCTGTGAGTTAAAATTGTGACTTCCTCTAGTCAAGTGTGTGTTAACCTGCAGCAGTTCTCCCTTTGCAGTGGCTGCCATGAATGAAATGAGAAACCTGGTGTTGCAGTTATTTAATACAGTCCATGCCAGATTAGGGAGGTGTTGGCAGTTTGAAAGAGAAAATGCCTGTGCTAAGATCACCCCTCTTGGCCCACACCTCTCTGCCTCTTGAAGGTGCTGATCTGTAGAGTAGTCTCTGTCTTCTGTATCGTGCCTGCAGAGTGCAGAGCAGCTTGTACAGCTGCCAGTGTGTGTGTGTAACCTCCTTTGAGGACAGAGAAATATCAGAACTCAGTTGCCAGGGAGTTGCCTACCTGGTGCCTGCTTGCTTTTGCCTTTTTTTTAACATCTTTTTATCTTTGCTACAATTGTATCTTCTGGGAGGGAAACCATCAACACCAGCTTCTGTTGTCACAAGATGCATTTAGGTGTGTGACTTCAGACAAACAAGCAATAATGAGTAGTTTACTTTTGGATCACCAGGCTGAGGGAAGCTGTCCAGTATCTTCCAGCAGCCTGACCAGAGAGCACACGCACACCTCTGGCTGCCCTGGGGCTCACGTGAGTGAGCCCTGGCTGGCAGTGCTGACACCTCATCATGAAGCCTGTTGCCCTCTCTGACACTGACTGCAAAGCTTGAGCAGTCCGGGGCACCCACTGCAATGACCTCATCTGTTCTCTTACACCGCTGTCTTTACTATGTTTCCCTGCCCTGAATAGCTCTTACAGAGCAGCACAGCTAAAATTTTATTTTCTTAAATGTCCGCCCTAAGCACAACCAGTTGACATGCACTGGGCACAACTATCAACTTTTCTGGCTCTTTGTACTGAGGTGGAGATGTCAGAAATAGAAAGGCCAAGGACTAGCAGCTCAGCCCTTTCCTAGATTGGTCTGCATGGGAAGAGGCATGTGTATGAAACTGGAATAAAAGTTCATTTTAAAAATTGCAAAGTGATTGCTGAAACCCAGTGTTCCCAAGGGTCTGGATGCAGTTGGAAGTCACTAAATCTCACACCTTTGGCTGCATAAAGCTGAATCTAGGCTGTACCTAGTAACTCCTAGGTTTTCTGCCTACTGAGGTTGCTTTTCGACAGAGGCCCATTTTCTGACAGCTACTGATAAACATGAATTTGAACATGTGGTCAGCAAACTCCTTGTTTTATAGTGATGTGACAAAGTTTTATTGTGATTGGATTTTACCGTGATTTTGACTTTACAGGAGCAGTTCTTGCTCTTTTAAAGTACTTTCTACACATTGCTTCACATCTCCCTGAAGAGATCAAAGATGTTTTTAATTCACTTCAAATCTATGTTGAGTTCATTTATATGTCTGTTATAAGCTATTTTTGTTGTGGTTGCAGGTTGATAAAATGCAGCCAAGACAATGCATGTGAATTGCTGCCCTTCAAAAGCAGCACAGCCAAGGGGCTGTAGCAGACTTGTACTTGTTGGAGAGGCATTGATGTATTATGTGTAACAGAACATTGGTATTTTTTGCCAGTACAACTAAAGACACTTGAATAATTCCTGTTTGCACTTAATGCTATTGTTTATATTGCATGTCACTACATTTCTATGCAAAACAAATAACCTTTTCTTTTTGGGAGGAGGGGCAGCCAGATATTTGATTAAGTATAAAGATCTTTGCGAGATGATCTATTTTCGTATTTATGAAGGAGTTCTACGTCTTAATATTTTGCAGTCTGTAAATAGCTGAATTTGTAATTAAAGGCTTAGGAAGAAGTTTGTAGCCTGTGTATAATAGTAAGTTAACACTGCCAGAAAAAAAATCTTTGCGAAACAACTTTTCTAATATTGCGGATATTTATGAATATGTAAAGAAAGCACGTCTTGTTTTTATGTTGATTGACCTTCTGACTTTTTTGAACTATAGAAATGGTGTATGTTTTATCGGAACTGCAATAAGAAGTAACCAAAGATGAATCCACTTAAATATTTTCATAATTTTTTTCTTGGTCAGGTTTTGTAAACTTTCCCAACTTGCTTTCAAAATAAAAATTAAATCAAGGCCTGAGTCTTGTGATTAAGAGGATAACTCTAAGTTAAAAAAGCTGGCTCGAATGCTTACTTAAGCTACAAATGCCATTAATATCTGGCTTGAGAATGTATTTGCTATTACTCAGTGCTGAGTTATACATAAAGAAAACTGTCATCCTCCATACCTGTTATTTCTCTCCTGCATCTCACTGAAGTGTTCCGCTATTAAATCTGTGAGACTCAAGGATTTTTTTTTTCTGCTCTGTGGTACAGCACTCTGAAGAGTAGGCCATAGCTTCTGACCTACCAGATAAGATGGCTTTTGATAGCAGCCTGCAGGGCACTTGCCATGGTGGCTGCTCTGTTCTAGCCCTAAATAGCTTCAGTAGCACAGGAAGCTGTGCAGTTTCTCAGGATCACGTATCTGGCTTTCAGCCCCACTGCCTCTCCCCTTGGAACAAGTGTGAAGAGCTGCTATGGCTTGGTTCTGCATGCAGTTAGCCTGCACTAGAATCAGCCGGCCCATTTGGGAGGAACTTTCTCCTTCCATTCTCTCCTGTAAGAGCAAAGGTCTCATCTGTGCATGCTCTAACCAAAGGTGCATTTCTTCCACTTCAGCTTGATCCCTGTCTTCACATCCCAGCATGCCACTAAGGAACACAGGCAACTCCAACTGAGAGCAATTTAATCAGCCAGATGTTAAAACAGAAACAAGAATATGAAACCTGTTCCCTTTTTGGAGAGTTCTTGATGGAAGAAAGAACTCCAAAACTTGGAGGAAAAAAAAAAAGCCCAGTTTAGTGAGGAGTTCTGTAGCTCTATACACTGTCCCAGGCCAACTTTATCTTCTCGCTGTGAGCTTTGGAAGATTTAGAAAACAAGCTCTTCACTATTTGCAGTGGCACTGATTTCCCGCTGAGGTACAGTTTATTATGGCAGTCTGGCAACCAGGGCCCTGCAGCAGCATCTATGTTTTTCCCTTGCTTCAGCATCCAGACATAAGCCATGATATAGCCAGTCATGAACGCATCAAAGCCAGCTCGGTGTGTGCCCCCCTGCGAAGGAGGGCCGTGGGTTTCCTTTTCCTTCCCTGCAGCACCTGCTGCTTCAGTCTCAGGGATGGCTGGGTGACTGGCTGAGTCCAACCCAACGGGAACCTTTGACTTCCTCTCCCCTTGGTCACTGTCAGAGGCATTTCCCTTGGCACAAGGGCTCAGGGCAGCTGCTCCCTGGGCAGCAGTTCTTTCAGTGCTCCCCAGATTCTCTTCCCATTGTGTGCTGGCGTCTGAGCTGACCTCTGTTTCGATGTCCATGGAGATCTCCTCCAGTGGCCTGCCCTCTCCGTTGGGTGCGATCTCTGCCAGCTCTGTAGCAGCTCCAGGCTCATAGCAGCTCTGTTTCCGTGGCGGTCCCTCCTCCCCGTTCTGAGCTTGCTGTGTTTTTTCCCCTGAGCTTTCCTGCTGGAATGCATTTTCAGGCACTTTCATGTTCTTCCGACGCTTCCATTTGTGCTTCCGTTTCTTTCGCTTCTCCCAAAGCTTGTCGTCCTCGTCAATGATGAGGTCAATGTTATGAGACTGTGGACACTTCAACCCTTTTGGACACCAGCCATAAGCCTAGGGGGAGAGAGAGAGAGAGAGATAGGTCTGTAGCCTCCATCTTCCTGGCTAGAGCAGCAATCATTATAACATACTCCCTTCCAGCGAGGGCTTGTGAGGCTGGATCAGGAACAGTGTCCAGTTACAGCCCCACAGCACACAGGAAAGGTGCTGACACGCTGCAGTGGGTGCACCAGGGAGCTGTCAAGGTGCAGCACACAGTGTATGAGGAGAGGCCAAGGAAGGTAGGTTTGTTCTACCTGGAGAAGACAAGACTAAGGGGAGGGGGATATCTAGCTGGTGTCTGCAGGTACCTCCAGCAGAGGTTATGGAGAAGATGGAGCTGAACTCTTGTGAGAGCACAGGGAGAGGAGACCTGGTAACAGTCAGGGGAAATTATGACTAGAGATGTAGGAAAGTGTTTCTCACATAGTGATCAAACACTGGAACAGGAGCCTGGAGTTGTTTTGTAATCTCTGTCCTTACACAATTTTTAAATTTACCAAACAAGGCTTTGAGAAACTTCAAGAGATTTCCCCAACCTCTGGTCTGTGACAGAATGTGCAATATCTGGAAGAGCTCCATTTCTCCATGAAGTACCTGAAGCTAGTTATGATCTGATCAGATGGGCTCTTTGCTGCTGTAGCTGCACCAGGACGAGCTGTTGTGGATCACCCTGTGCTACAGTGCCACAAGCTGCGGACAGGTAATAATTTTTTATATCTAATGAAGAAACAGGGAAGGGTAGAGGTGGCATTTATTGTAGGACAAGCCTAACACAGAACTTGCAGCCCCACCCCGAGACAGCAATGGATACTGTAACTCACACTATCCCACTGTTTAGGGCCATAGACTCTCTTTTAGAATCCTCCTAATGAAGCCTGTAGGATTCCCCACCTCCAAGCAGAGCACACTGTTGTCTGTCATGCAGCCACCTGAAGCTTGAAAATGTTCCTTGTACTGCGAAGCAGGCGAGGAAGTTCCCAGGTGTTTTCCCACCACTTCTGGCTCAGGCCACATGTGCCCCTTTCCATGGAGCCAGGAAGGGAGCTTACATTACTCATGTTAGCTCACGTTACGTACCGAAAATTTCTCACAGACGGGCACCTTATTCCCCTGTCCAGCACTGTGGCTCTCTTCTTCCTGCGAGCAGCAGCGGTAGTCGATGTACCGGGACATGTTGGCAGGGTAATTGCAGAACTCCACAGTGAGGTGCTGCCCGCTGGAGTCCCTCAGCTTGCAGTTCTCTCGCTTGCTGCAATAAGAGGAGCACACAATTACTGTGGGACGGGACCAGGGCACACAGCAAACACGGCTCTCCACCAGCTCTCAACTCGAGTTTCCTGCTCTTGAGCTCCAGCCCCAGACAGTTTGCTGGAAAGAAATTCAATCCCAGGAGAGCAGCTTTAGTAAGTAGTTGCTTCCATGCTGATTCAAAGGTTGTTTTTTCTTATGCAGACATACAGAAAGGGAAAGCAGCATCTCTGGTGAAGTTATGGGAGAAGGGGATGCATAGTTTGGTTTTTTAACTATAAAGGGCACTAAAACAATGTGTTTGTCTTCATCATGTTAATGAACAAAGAAAAAACACCCCAAAATGAGATACTATGTTGTAGATCATCCAGCAGTCACCATCCAGGGAGGCTGAGCCTGGGCAATGCAGGCAACAAGGAAATGATTTTCATTTCCTGAGAAAAAAATCTGATCTCTGTTCTGTCCCAAGAGCTGGTTTAAAAGGCCCAAAACCTCTGGAAGGCTCTACATAATGAGAATTGTGGGTTAAAACATTTAGGACGTCAGTTTAAAAAGTTTTTTTTATCTTGTCAAAACAAAGCACACTCATATTTTGAGAATAGCCATCTTGAATGTTTTCAGACCTGTCAAAGTGGCATTTCCTGAGATAAAACAGTCACTAAAAATACCATTTCTCCTCGAAATAGAGCATGACTTGAGCTTTATGCAGATCCCAGGGGCTGCATCGCTGCCAGCGGCTTGTTTAGACGGTGGGGGGGGCCGCAGAATGTGGGGCCAGACTGGAAAGCACAGACGTGTGTCCTGAACAAGAGCACAACCCTTGCTTGGAAGGAAGTGATGGGAGTCAGAGCGGGCCACAGGCATCTTGTACGCAGGATGTGTGACAGAGCTGGTCAGTGACAAGGAGTGCAGGGAGCACCCACCCTTTAACTGCAGTGTCCCTCACAAAACAGAATTATAATGAGCAAAGCATGCAGGACAGCCCTGGTTTATTTTCTGTGTGAGTTCCTGCCATGACCCTGTGGCACTGCTGGACCAGAGCCAGGCAGTGACCCAATCAGATCTCAGTTAGATCAGGTCACTGTGGTCAGTCTTCTGCTGGCACCAGTTTTGAAGTTCTCTTTCAGCTGCTGCCCACCAAACAGATAAGGCTCATTAAAAAACAAACCCATTCCAGAAACAGAAAAAGCACAGGGCAGAGTCACCTGAAAAGCACCATTCTACAGTCAGTAGGACAGTGAAAGGACACAACCCCCTTGCCTAGAAAAACACACACTGACTTCCCCTTTGCCTTTCCTCCTGTAAGCTCCAAGTACTAGAGTGCTACTCACCACTTCTTGTAGGCGTACTCCAAGTAGGATGCTACAAAGCGAGTCTCAAACTCCGAGGCGTATTTGGTATCATATATTCCTGCTGGGAACATCTCTGAGAGGTCGGCAGTGAAGGTACCAAGGCTCTCAGGGAGGTGAGCGTAGAAACACTCGTATAGGAAGATCAGGTCGATCAGGCCATTATGGAGAATGAGCGGCTTCTTTGCCCGGATGAGCTCCAGAAAAAGTGTCCGAACGCTCAGGCTCTGGCTCTCGTTGCCCTGCACGAGGAAGGATCAGTCAGCAAGCCTTGGCACCCTGACTTGCTGTCACCCTGGGGAGCCCTCAGAGCCTATGGCAGCAGGATGCTGCCCACAGCTATTACTCGCTCTGAACAGAGACACAAATACTTGGAAAAGCAACTGCAACAAGTGGGTTTAAAGCAGCAGGAAAGTGAAAGGGATAATGCTCACTCCAGACTCCTGTGTGAGCCCACCTTCACGCAGGAGCAGGGGAAGCCAGCACACTCCCAGAACCCTGGAGCAGAGCAGGCTCAGGTGTCTGAAAGGGAGTGGGTTTGTACCTTGTCGTTGCCCTTGTGGTAAGGGATCCCCCGGGAATACTGCTTGTTGAAGTCGAAACCGTGCTGCACTAGGAACTGCACGGACTGGGGCTCGACCACATAATCCTCGGTGCAGAGCAGCGTGAGGTTGTAGATCTGGCACAGGTACGTGTTCTCGGACTGCACAAGGAGAGTGTGCAAAGAGCGCAGGGACACCTGTTAGAGGGAGCTGCCGAAACAGCCGGGGCAATTCCACGGGGGAATTCCATCTCCCAGCGCGTCCCGATGCTCCCCGTTCCCCGGGAAGGACCAAGAGAAAACGGCCGCACTACGGTTCGCGCACGCACCTTCTCCGGGAGCTGCTTGAAACAGGCGACGCCGAGGGACAGGACAGAGCGTGTCCTGGCGGCGCTGCAGACAGCCTTGTACCGCTCCTCGATGCACCTGGCGGCGGGAGAACGGGCCATGACGGCTCCGGCCTGCCCATACCCCGGGGAGAGAGCACCGGACAGCCGGTACGGAGAGACGCACCACCCCCCCGCCCCACCGGGCACTCACGGGCTCAGCAGCGACTTTCTGGTGCCGAGGCCGCTCAGCTCCTGCGGGCAGACAGACACCATCAGTAGCCCCTCGGGACCGGACGCGCCCCCTACCCCGCCGCCGCCGCCGCCGCCCCCACCCGGGCTCACCGTGTCCACGGCCACGAAGGTGGCGGAGCGCAGCGCCAGCACCATGGACGGCCACAGCTCCGCCAGGTTGTCGTTCTGCACGTCCACCACCGGCACCCGCGCCGGGCCCGCCATGGCC
>VYZQ01037400.1:0-28912 GCA_013400655.1 Mystacornis crossleyi
AAAAAAAACCCACAAAATTTTGACACTGAGAGTATTGCAAATCCTGGTGCCAATGATGTATGATAGTGTGATTGTCACCATGGAATGCTGAAAAGCTCGAGCAGCTGTTTGGCATATTGACAGTGCGAATTCAGAGCGTTTTAAATGCAAATGACAGTATTCAATTGATCGCAGGAAAACAATGGGTCATAGCCTTACCTTTCCTTGGCTATGCTCTGAATAATCAGGCTGCAAATCCATGCACAATAGGGATATTGTACACGTTCTGGGGATTTTGTTCCCCGCGTTCATGGGGGTCGATATGATGCTTCTGTTGGGCAGAGCTGAAATAGAGGCGCCGCTGAACCGTCCCAGGCACCTCGCAGGGGTGAGGTGGGGAAAAGGGCATAATTTGCTCCAAATCCACCACGTCCTAAGTGTCAGCCTGTTTTTCTTCACTTCTATCCTTTTCTGCTTGCTCTTTAATCATTCCCAAGGGTGGCTGGCTTTCTGCCTGACTTGTCTCCATTATACCCTGCTGCAATCAATATGGCAAGCAGAAATCAGCAGGAGAAGGCATGTTCTGCTCCCAGTGAGAGCCGGTGGGAGGGAAGGAGATCAGGCCAGCCAGCTGCAACCCCAGCCCGGCAGGCGAGCCGAAATCCAGCCGAAAAAAGCTGCCGCCAGACGGCTGGGTCCTGTTTCCTTCGTGGTGCCCCCTGCCCGGCAGCGAGCAGCAGGTAAAGGTCTTCCTCCTTCCCCCAACCCTGAGGGGACAGGCAGGAAAACCTGGCCCTGGTAAAATTGACACTGAAAGCCCCTTTTTTTTTTTAATTTTTTTTTTTTTTTGGTGGGAGGCAGTGGTGGAAAGAAAAAGAAGGGTCATTCTATACAGGAAAGTCCAGGAATGGGGGAGCCACACTTTCACCTGGGCAGGTCTGTTACATATGGACACCGGTGAGTGCTTGGTGCTTCAGATGGGTTCACGCTGGCTCAGGTCTCCAAGGTTGGCCATGATGGATTGAAAGCTGCTACTGCCACTCTTGAGTACTTCTAGCCATAGATTTTTGGTTTTAAGACCACATTTCTTTGAAGACAAGTTAAAAACACATGCAGGAGTGGCGTGGATGAGGACGTCACCCAGACAGTGCTCTCTGCACATGGCTTTACCTTACCACGTGCAGAAGTGACATCTCCCTCCAAGAATTTTTACTTCATGAATTTCTTCCCTTTCCTTAATTTGTAAGCCTGAAATGGCTATTCAGGATCCATTCCCTTATTGCAACTCCTGATTGCATCTAAATTGTACCAGTGAGCAGAGCTTTTCTGTCTCCTGTGCTTCCATCCACCCTTCTGGTGTTTTGGTCTTAAACACTTTGGGTCAAGCACTGATTTTTGGATTTCCTTGATCCATGGGTTGTGTGCTCTGAGACATTTCTGAGTGTTTCTGCAATACAACCACTGTACAATCAGCATCACAGTTGCCAGAGAAGTTGCTGAGACGTCTGCAAGATGTCCATGATGAGATTTGCACCTGGGATCAGGAGGGTGAGTGGAACATCAGCAATGGCTGATGCTCCTGTGCTGCCTGCATGTGGGATCCATGCTGTGGGCTCCTTGCACCAGAAACTGGCTTCTCCAGGGAGTCTGACAATTGCAAAAAGTTCTATTTTATAAAGGGGAGGTTCATGAGGCACTGGGGTTGGAGACCACACGGTTAATATCATCCATTTATGGAGTCTTGTTAGAAGGCTCCACAAATTTCTCAGGTTTTCCCAATCTTGCCCAGCAATCCCAGGTGCCCATCCTGCCTAGGTACAAAAATCAAGGGACTGTACAGCTAAATGACACCTATTTCAGCATCCAGCCTTTCAGTCTCTGATGGAAGGCAATGGATAAAAAAACCCAGCATCATTATTACCTATGCCTTCCTAAGATAAATCTGTTTACCTGTAAAACAGATGCATTAAAAACCAATCAGCCAATAGAAATAATTAGTTACAGCGTAGGCATGTGATTTGCTCAGCCTCTGGAACGGGGTAATGTCTTGCTTAGCTTGAACTCCTTGCTGATGGATGCTTGGTGAAAGGTCTTGGAGACGATGTACTCAGCTAAACGCTGGGGAGACAGAAAATGATTACTACAGAGAGACATTGCTCAAGTCAGCTCTGCAAGAAATTCATCACCAGCAGCACTGGCACCACACATGAGCAGCAGCGTATGGAAACTGAACTGTAAAAAGTAACAAAATCAGTGAACTAAGAGAATATTGCATACCGTGAACGTGAGGGAATGCATCGTTTCCCAGAGGGAGAAACGTTCCTATTTAGCAGGCTTTTGTTTTGTTACAGGAAACGCTTGGATGGGGGGATTTAGCAGTGAACACAGAGCCTTTGTTTTCTGGGAACAAAGGGAACCAAACCGACACAGGTTGGTAATGGATAAACTTTCTGTGCTGAGCTGGTAGGCAGAGCCTTGGGCTCGGTACAAAACACGCAGGACTGGCTTCTTGCGCCTAAAATCCCGTGGCCGATACAGCTGCCCTTGGAGGTAAATTTATAGCTCATTTCTGCTTAGTGGCCTCAAGACCACCCTAAAATAGAGACACCACCAAGACCAAGAAGAGGGGCTGCTGCAGAAGGCTGCTCCCCACTCCCTAACATGTTTTTGCAAGATGCTCTTGATAAACCCTTAAAAGATGTCACTGTTGTCTTCAGTCTGGAAGCGCTGAGTCCTCCTGGGAAAATCCTCCTGCAGGAAAAGTGGGAATTGGGGTCTCCTCTGCCCCACAGGCTTCCTGTGAGCCCTTTTACCTGAGAGGTGGAGCACAGCAGTCTTCAGAGGCTCACGGACACCCGACAACATGACAAAAGCCCTCGCTGTTTACAAGCAGCTTAGCACATCTGGAATGAGAGAGAAGATGCCTTGTCTTCAGCTAAATGAAGGGACTGATCTCATCCTACCAGAAGGAGAAGGGCAACAATAAAACAATTCCACAAGCGTCCCTTGCGATGACAGGACCAGTAGAATTTTTCCAATCCTGCTGGCAAACGGTAGAAGGCAAAAGTCTTGCGGAGACAGAAGGAATAAAAACAAAATGTCTTGCAGGAGGCTAGAAAACTTTCCCAAAGCATTTTTCTTTAAACTTAACCACATGATTTGCAGGCTTATTATTAGTTCCCTCCATCCCTTACATAAAAAGAGAAATTAAAAAAGTGTAGATTAACACATTTTTGGGTATCTTCCAAGCTCTCAATTCCTCTGTTTAAAGGATTATTTTGACAAATCAAAAATCACTTTTTGGGTGGCCTGGAGAGACACAAATTTGCTCCCTCTCTGTAGCAGAAATGATCCCTTCTCTGAGGGTGCTTACTTGTGCCTCTTAGACAAATACAAAGGCAAATCCAGTCCAGCTTCTGATCTTACCGTAATACAATATTGGCTGCTGATTCCAGGGAAATTTTTCCGGATTGGTCAGGCTGGGGACTGCATTGGGTACCTTAATGTCTACCGAGTCACTACTCAGGAGATACTAGAGGTTCTTCAGTGAAAGCAGAGCCTTGGGAGGTGCTACAAGACCATCTTCACCTGGGTCATGAGAGCAGAAAATGCTCCTGAGCAGCTGCTGACTGACTTTGTGGTGGAGGACATGAGAGTTGGGCTGTCTGCCGGCACTGCCCGGGTGTCACCCACCTTCGTGGCACCCAGCTGGACACCAGAATGCCAGATCCATGGGATCTGCTGGCTTTCTCACTGGGACGTGGCTGCAGCTCATGGTCCAGCCCTGCCACAGTGATCACCTGCGTCTGGCAAGAATTCCTGGCGGCCTCAAAGCGTAACGAGCACATCAAAAGATTAAAAATGAATATTGGAAAGGTAAATGGATTAGCAAAAAAAGTGCCCGGAAAAGTTCAGAGAGGCAGTTTACGAACAAACCAAACCACTGTGAAAGAAACAATAGTCCTGAAATAGAAAAAAGAGTAATATATAAAAATAAATAAATATATATATACATATTCACTTAAAGGCAATCTTCGTAAACAGGTTGAACAAGACTATGAGGCTGGAGGAACAGATGGGAAAATGGAACAAACAGATGGAAAAACTCTATTTCTGAAAAAAAATAATCTATTTGTAAAGCTATAGCTACTCTGAATGCATGTTTCAATGTTAGGAAGCTGAGGCATCAGAAAATTTATAACAAGGCCATAAATTCATCCGTCCGAGATCAGTAGGATGGCAGGTCTTTTAGACAGGTGGATAAGGTGCTTCCCAAACAGCCAGGTACATTATTTATCCGTACTTAATGGCACCATCCTCAGGGATACTTTGCTCCACTTTAAGCTATATCCTGTTCACTCTACAGTTTAAAATCACCTTTCAGCTTTTCATTAACCATAGCTGGCTCATATATTACAAGAAAAGGAGCAAGTTCACCTTGCTTTCTGCCATCTAATCACGGGGAAAAAATGGGCTTGAGCTCACCAGCTCTGTTAGAAAAGTCCTGCAGACAAGAAGGGGAGAAGGAGTGAGCACCATGGTTCAGTTCTCCAGCTTGATGGAGAAGTAAAGGCATCTCATTAAATGCCTCCTACCCATCCAGCTGTTCTTGGGCAGCCCTCTGAGTAGTTTTAGAGGGGATGGTCAAGAGAAAAAGAGGGAGGAAAGGTTTGATGTTACACTGACTCCAGGGGGAAACCTCTCTTGCAGCAACCAAGCTGCAATGCCTGGGTGAGACAGCCTTGCAGGAAAACGTGGGTCTTGTGTTTCAGTCAAAGAACCACCACCTGCAGGGACAAATCCAGCCCAAGCTTCACCTGGTGTTCCTTGGTACTTACAGAAAAAAAATTTCCAGCCACGGACCAGGTGTCCAGAAACTCTCCCTGGAAAAAGTGAGTTCAGCGACCTCCGAGCAGTGCTGGGACGAAAAACTGCTTTACAAGAAATGCTTAGTTTCTCTGAGAGCTGGGGAGGTGGTGGTTTGGGCTGGACAGTGTTAATAGGTGCTGGTTTACGGTGTTGGCTCCAGTCCCTCTGAATCACAACTTCGCAGCTGCGAGAAGGGACAGTAGAAGTGCTCCAGCTCACTGGGGAGATGCGAAGATTGAATTTTTAACTGAGTGCATTCAGCAGCGTGGAGGTAAAAAAGGACGTTTGCTTTCAGCACAGGGTCTGGGATGGGGATGCAGTGAGGGGGACCCAGCTGCCAAGTGTGTTTTGTTGTCTGCCTTATTTCAGGTCATTTCTTTTAAGTTGTCACAGGGCTCTTAAGGACTGTGTCCCATATCTGGCTCTTAGCAGATTTGCCCACATGTTTTCCTGTGTGGGTCTCTGGGACTCATAAAAGCGTCTTTAGCGCTCAAGTAAGTTCCCCTTTGAGAAGGGACTGTCAAAGACAGGCACTAATGTCATTAGGAGGTTACAAGGGGGAAACAAGAGAGAATTTGCTACAGATCCTCATTTCCATAATCTTGCCTCGGCTTCCTCGTTCGTCAGTTCTTAACCTCAATTCCTTAACCTACAAATCTGCGGAGTCGTTGACCTTGGGGATTTGTCTTCAAACTGATTTCAAGTTTTAGGCAATCTAAATTAGGCTCCCCGTGACAGAAGACAAAACTTGGTCTTTGCACCCAAATGTGAAAGACAGGCCCAGAGTGCAAGTGAAATCTTGCAATCGTTTTTTCAAACCATCTGCCCATCTGCAGTCCCAGAACAATATCAGTTCGGTGCTGCCTCCCCTCTCTCTCTCTCAGGAATAAAGAAATTACCATAAACAAAGCAGATCAAGGGTCTTTTTAAGCCAAATGCAGCCAAGACACATTGCTTCAGAAAGGAGCAGGAGAGAAAAAAAGAGCTGCAGGGGAAGTTTCTTCCTAATTCTCATTAACTCCAGTTTGGCCAGTGATGCTGGACACTGCAGTGTAATTTGGAGTGGATGGTGCTGTGTCCCTCTCCATGGGCACTCCGTTTCCAAGGTATTTCTGTGGCAAACAAAAGTGATCACCACAGGAGAAAAAAAGGAAAAAAGACTGCAGAACTGCTTCTTAAAACTGCTCTCTAACTGTGCAGAGGAGGGAGAATACAAGAAAACAGGGAAATTAGTCTGGACACAAAGAGCCTTTTGGTCTCTCAGACCATTTCTGCGTTGCTCATGGCAGTCAAACCCCTGCCTGAATCACGCTCTTTATTTCAGGGAGCGAAGCCATTGTGAGAAGATGCATTTATTTCCAAGAGTGTGCTCTGAGTTAGAGAGGCTGCGGCAAACTGGCAGGGCAGCTTGGCACGAGGATTTTCTGGAGCAGCAGGTAGAGATGAACAACGGGAGCTGGACCAGTCCCTGCATGGTGGGGAAACAGGGGAGGCAGAGAGATTAAATAATTCAGTGTGTGTTGATGTGATGCATGGAAAAATACCGCCAGAAGTCACGAAGCTAAATGCCTGGGTACCTCTCCAATGGATCAGAGAGCAGGTTTGGGGGGTAAAGAGAGGGAAACAGGCACATCCGTGCTGGGGAGCAGCTTGTGCAGTGGTGGCTGCAGAGAGGCTGCCCCCGAGGTGCCGGGAGGGGGAAGGAGAGCTGCGGGAGCCTCAGCCTCATTATTTTTATGTTCAGCTGCCTAATTACTACGTGTCAGCTGTCTGTTGGAAGGAACGATGTACTGCAGCCTCTCGTTTGGGAATTTATAGTGATTAATGGGCCTGGAGGGAATGACTAACGAGGAAATGTTAGAATTAGTAAATATGCATCACCGTGCAATGAGTAAAGCGAGGGACATGACAAATGAGCCCAAGTATGTGAAAGATGTAAACGTTGCAGAGGGACAACCTTTGGGAGGCCCCGGGGACCCGCAGAAACCGAGAGGAACGGGAGGGTGGGAGCAACACGGGTGTGATCCCGTGGGGTGACAACAAACCAAGTAAGAAGGGTCCTCCAAAGCCTCCCAAACAGTCCTAGGCAGACTTGGAGGAACAAGCTCGCTCTGGCACTGCACTGCGGGAGGATGGAAAGCTGTTTCCCTGCCTGTTGGCTCCTGTGGAGCACAGCAAGGAGCACCGGTGTCACAGCCGCGTGTCGGGCGATCACCACAATCTGTCCTGCTCCAGGACCTGGGTCTTTGGAGATACTGAGGTGCTGCAAGACCCAAACCCCTTAGTTTACCCATTTCATGTGCCGAAATTGCTTTCAGCTCGACTATTTCAGAAGAATTTGTTTACCAAATAACAGCTTTGCTGCCTGCCAGGGACCTGTAGCTGGTCCAACATCCATGCAAAGTAACACCTGCAGGCTCAGCCGTGCAGGCAAGGACAGCACAGAACAAAATCATGGAGGGGCCTGGGTTTTGGGGCTACTTTCCTTATGTTCCTTGGTAAGAGAGATGTACAAGCCCCCAGAACTACAGCTTGCAGGTGCTCTCCAAGAGCTGGCATTTTAAAACTGTAATTTTGGAAAAAATTCTACTAATTTCAGTAAATTTATTAAAACCTGTAAAATGAACAGGATTAAGGAAGAAAAGCAGCTGTCCTAATTTCTTGATCTAACGTCTCATTGAGATCATCTGGCAGTCGCTGGTCTGCTGCACTTGTCCACTGCCAGCAGCTGCAGGTGAGATTGAGCAGCGTAAGGTGAACCTTTGTACCTGTGTTGCAGTCTTTATACGAAACTGGAACCCAGATTAAAATGTTCCTGAGGTTTGGGTCACAGAAAATCTAGAATTAGATATGCTACAGAAAACTGAAATTTGGTCTCATTTGCATCTACCAGATCAAACCCCTCGCTCCATGTGGCTTTTCCATTTTATTTCCAGCACAGCAACATTATTCAAATTTCACTCAATTGAAAGATGCAGCTGTTTCTATTTTTGGTGCATCCCTGTTAGAGAATAGGAATCAAACAACAATTCTGCACTGTTTGGTGATCAGCAATATTCTGTCTGTAAGATAATTTTCACTCACTGGAAACAGAAGTCAGGGGAGCAATAGCTTAGGTGCTTCTGCCCTTTAAATACTGCAAAACAGCTGTAATGTTATGTTTTCTCTATAATAGACATTTCTGAAAGCTGAGGCAATTTTCAAAGGACATAACTAGATCATAGACAAGCCTGTAGCTGTGGAATAGATGATTTCCCTTTTCCAGCATGAAAAAAGAAAATTATTTATAGGGGAAAAAAAATCAACAAAACAAACATCCCCTCCCCCAAACCAATCAACTAATCTCCGTTGTGAAAAGTAAATAATCTGAATAACTTCTGCCTTGGAAGATAACTGTGAACTCCTTCAGGTAGAAGCAGGACCAGTCTGTGTTTCAAAGTGCTTTAGGGCTCTGAAAGCGAAGCAGAATCACCAGTGCTGTCCTCCAGTTGCTGACTGGACAGCAATGATTTCTGTAATTACATTTTAAAAGAACAAGTACTTCCCTTCCTTTTTGTAGAGATCAATATAAACTGGGACCAGCCACGTACCAAACAACTTCTTCATCAGCAGCTTGACTCCATGCCTTCCACTGAGAGCGGAAGTCATAAAAAAAAAAAAAGTCACTTTTTCAGTCCCTCCTAAAGCAGAAAATGACAATTCCCAGTGCAACCCATCCCCTCCACAAGAACACTCACAAAGGCTGTTTTGGTAAACCAAAGACCTCCTCCAGTGCTCCCACAGGAAATGGGATTTATCTCATGGACCCAAACCTTCAGGAGCAGCCCAGCACTGCCTTTTTCTCTGGCAACAATGATGTAAGACATCAAATCCCGGTCTTGAAATCAGGACTTTTTCCTTCCCCATAGGTCTGTGGCCTCTGCCAAATGCCCCTTTGATCACTCCTAATGGTGTGATGACCACTGTACCCCATGTGAAGGGAGAGCTGATCTCCTTTGAGAAAGTTCAGGACTGAACCAGGGTTCTCATTTTCCTTGGTTTCACCACTGGCAAGAGCAGTTCAACACTTGGTTGAAACGATGAAAAAGTAAGCATTTAGCTGAAACATTGTATATACTCTAATTACAATCAATCCATCCCCGAACGAACTATTAAATTTCAATTTTCCCAACGGTGGCTTTATCTGGGGGCTGTACATCCAGGGGGAAAGGATTTCTATTTTTCAACAGCAAAACATGATGTTTTCGAATGTACTTTTTCAGTTGGAAGATGACAGGATGGAAAATCCACAGCTATCTCTACTTATAACACATCATGGTTAGGTGTGTGTGCATAGCACTTAGCACAGCATAAAACATAACATAGCACATAACACATCCAGGTGGGTGTGCATATGGCATGGGCACAAAAAGTAAGTTTTAGAGACAAAGTTTGAGAACACAGAAACTATTGGAAAAGGAGGGTTAAATAGCAGTCAGTTCAGATGGTACAAAGCAAGCTGTGCTTTCTTCATCTCAAGGAAAGTTAAAATAAAAAAAAACTGTTCGCAGGTGACACTGAAAACACTTTGGAGGTCCCTCCATTTATTGCTGGGTACAGGGAGACCGGGTGCAAGACACATTTGAAATACAAAGTCATTTGTACTGGGGAAACAATACCCAGCCCTGAACAGAGATAAAGTCAAACCCCAGCTGATGTTTCTGAGTCAGAAGCAAGTGCAGCTGGTCAGACGTGCCACACACTTGCCCCCTCCATCTGAAAATAACACTGCTTCCAAATTTTCTGGGAGCGTGAAGATTTCCACAACAGCCTCAGCAGAGCTCCCCTATGCTGTGTTGTTTACTTCTCAGGGAAATTGTTGACTGCTTTTCATTTTGCCACATGTGAGACAAAACAATCCACTATCCTTTTATTCAATAAAATTGTTTAATATTCCAAGTTTCTTGCATGATACAGAAGGGAATTGTTTCCTAATGCCAGCCTCTCCTGCTGGGGGGTGGAAAATGCCTGCTCCTGGCTTGGTTTAGCAGCAGGATGGCAGCAGATTGGCCTTTCCAAAGCAGGGGGCCTTGGGCAGAGACAGAAAGATGTGCCCAGCCCTCAGCCAAAAATATCGCCCAAACCCAGGGGAGGAAATGTTTTTAATAGCTCACCTAAAAAGGCAAAAATTATTTGCCAGAGGTTCTGGCAGCATCACAGTTAACACAGCCATTTCTCCTGGTGAGCAGGGGGAATTGCCTGGATTGCCTGAAATGGGTCAGTTATCACCCTGGGAACTGCTGGCCGAGTCTGACCTCTCCACCTCACACCTGGGTGCAATTTCCAGCAGCCCAGCCACTGGTTCCAGTGAAATCAAAGCCGATGCAGCCGTTGACTTCTAAGATCTCCAGTAGGGAGATCTCAGCTGTGGTTACCAGCTGGGCTGCGCAAGTGGCATTTTCCAAAAAACCCATCTGCCACACTGAGGCTTCAGTAGCCAAGAATCTGCTACTTACTACCACAAAACTGCTCCAGATTTTCGCTGGGGTAACTACTAGCATTTACATTTTGGGAGGGACAGAGAAGGTGGATTTTAGAAACTGTTACTTTCAGTGTTGAAAGGAAATTTTTCTCTTCCTGCACTGGTCCAAGCCTGCCTTTTTCTCTGCTGCTTTCTTGTTTTGCTGCTTCGTTTTCAGATGGGTGCCCTTGGCTTCCCAGGACCATGGGCTGTCTCATGGCTTTTATCTTTCTTGACATTTTGCATCTGTTTTACGTCTCTAACTGCCTTTGATTTAAGCCTGGCTTCCCTTTTCTCATATTCAAGCTTAGAGGCAGAAGCAGCCCAGCTGAGATTCGCGTCTCCACGGATCTTAGATGTCTCCAGGGCTGATGTCTACATTGGAGCTGGTGCTCTAGATTCCCTTTAGCATCAATGGAGAGAAATGAGTGACGAAACCATGATTTATCTGAGCTACTCGAGACATCTGAACTTAGTGGGGGGTAATTCCTGCCTCACCAGCATCTCACCAGCATAACTGAGCATTTCGCTCAATTTGCAACCAGTGGAGAAGTCAGAGTCAGGAGGCACGACTCCTATCCTGTATCACAAAAATAAAATTTGAATGTGCCTTTCCTTTGGGACAATCCGGTCCCTTCACAGGTGCCTTTCCACACCCCTTGGCTCAAATGATTCACAGGCACCTGCCTTCCCAGGTGACGCCACCAAGGTTCATGTACCTGGTCATGGATTTCTGCAAGGTCTGGCAGATCCAGCCCCACTTATTGCCAGGGTATCTGGTGTGAGTTTTCTCCAAGAGGCCACGTGAAACCTAAAGTATCATCAACAACCCTATTTGAAGAGCATGCCCATTTACACGCAGGGAGGAAGGTTACGGACTGAAGGTTGGTTGGTAGAAAAGGGGATTTATTGTGACGGATGAAGGGCATTTTTAGTTCGAGAGGCAGCTGGTTTCCCTGCAACCAGATGGCCACAGGGTCCAGGCCAAACTTTGCATCTTGACCGTGCTCCAGTGTGATGATTACAACTGACTGAACTCGGAGTTTGGCCACTGTGCGAATATTAAACACCCCAGAACGACTTCTGAAGATTATTAGATTAGTGCAGCACCCAGGTCAACATCTCATCACTGAGCTCATGCAAAAATGAGATGCTAAAATCAGCAGTTTTAAATCGCAGGCACCAGTAAAAAGCAGTCTCCAGGAACGAGACACTGAACCATTAAAACTGGGCCAGGATGGAGATGCTGGAGCCTAACTAACATACAAGGAAATTGAAATATGCACCAAATCTGAGCTCAGAACTGGATCCTGATTTTAAAAACCTGAATTTTATCAATAAAAACATTGTCTACAAATACCTCAGCACCTTCTGGTTGTCAAAATTTGGCCTAGGATGGAAATTCAGATGCGTGAGGCACCTCTACTACTCCTTCATAGAGATGGCATATGATTATCCAGAGTTACATACTGAATCACAGCCATGAAATCCAGCTTGAGTTGCCCTTCTGTTAAATGACTCCAAAACAGATGTGTGAAAACCTGCTTATAGCAATCTTTAGGTTACTTTAGTAAAACAGCTGAGTGTGGTGGCATCTTGAGAACTTGCTGTCGAGTAAATTCCTGCTTTGGGGAGCAGCAGGAGAAAGAGGGAATGGGTTTGGTACCTATCTACTCTGGTCATCTGGATTTAATCTGCAGCCAGGCATCTGTCGAAGCTCCCAATTCTTTGGGTATCCTAGGGACAGCTGAGGGAGATGGTGCATGCAAAGCAAGTTCACTCTGGAAATCGATTCTGTGCACGTGAGGCAGCCTGAGCACCCAAAACCTGCACCAACAGAAACCACTCATGTTCCTGCAAAAAGACAGATTTTATGCCCAAGTATAGTATATACTTTAAGAGTTAAACACAGAGGCCTGATGAGCCGGTTAGCAAAGAAAAAATGGAGTAAATGAGAAGATAAATAAAAGTAAAACTATTCTCTCTACAATGCCTGGAAGTGGCTTCTGTGAATTTCATGCCACAGCTCCCTGGCGCATCCTGATCTGGGGTTCATCCGTGGAGGGAGGATCTTCCCCAATGCATCTGCACTTCATTAGGAGTTTGTAGACTCCTAAATGAGCAACAGACCCCAGCATGAATGCACATTGTCTGAGCTGGGCTGATCACACTGTGTGATACAAGGGAGTGTTAAAAAAAACTGCTGTTCTTCAGTAAACATTGGAAGAGAAGACTGAAGATTAATTCAAACAGCTTGGAAAACTGAAACAAGAGAAACGAGCTGAGTATTTCCAAATATGGGCTACCTTACTTCAGTATCAAGCCAGGAGGACCTTGGGGCATGCGAGCCAACCAAGCTGCAACTCCCTGGATAACAAGGCCTTAATTAAAAGCTAAATTGCACATACATAAAAAACCCCACAGGGCTCACTTCAGCCACAGAGGTCATGAAATCACAGGCAATCATATGACAAACATTAATCCAAAAGTCCAGGGAACAACTGCTCTGCACACACTCACTCAACACAAGCCACAGAAACACTTGCAAAAATGCCATAACGAGCTTAAGGCTTTTAGTACAAATAAATAAAGCCACAAATAGTAACACCAAAGGAAGAGAGAAGAGGAACCACCAAGGGCTCTGGTCTTCTGTAGCGGGCAGTTGTTCAGTGAAAACGCCAAATTAACTCCAAGAGAGAGATTCTATCCAGTTCTCCCCTCAGCTCCCTGCTTCCCTGCTTCACTCCCCCAACAACTCCTGCTAATCTGATCTGGAGGAAAAAGTCTTCCCCGCTCCAAATCTGGCACTCATTTTACCCTCTCACACAATCAAAACATGCCAACCAGCACTTGAGATGTTTTTCTTTAATACCATTAGGAGCAATAACACACCATGTTCAACATCCCATCTCCAGCTGCTTTGGAGAAAAGCAAAAAACCCCAGCTCAGACACCAAACTATGCACTGGGGGCTCAGGGAGAGGAATAATTAGCTGATTTATGTAATTCCCACATCCAGCCCTGGGTTTTATTCAGCACCCTGTGTTGGACGATCCTGACTCCCATCACCTCCAGCAGCAGATTCCCCACACACGCCGTGGCACCAGGGATGAGCACAGATGGTCCCACGCTGAGGCTGCATCCAGGAGGTCAGTGCAGGCTGATTTATGTCTCGGAGCACAGCAGACCCTGGGACTCAGCTGCTGCAATTTGGGGGCAACCCAGCTACTGCCATGGACATCTGCTGAGGATCTGTTCCTCTGTTTCAGCACTGTTTTTGCCATTAAAGACCAGCAGCTCACAAGAAAAGCAGTAAGAAAACCTGTAAAAGAGAGGAAATTTATACAGGGAAAACAAGGTGCATTGTCCCTGTTGGCAGTGCTGACCACCACCAGCACATCTTGATGCACAACCTACCCTTGCTGACCCTGTACTGCTAATTTTGACTCAAGTCACCATTTATTGATCTTTCTTTGCATTTTCATTTCAACTGGAGGCTTCCAAGACCATTTCCTTTGGAAGACACACCAGCCCAAAGCTCGGTGTGGTGTTTGGGGATGGTGGGGTTGCCCACAGCAGACTCCTCTTAGAAGAAGGTTCTCTGTACCTGTAGGTCCTTTCCCTAAGCCTTCCCTGATGGCTCATTGCATCTCCCAGGTGTGACATGGAGTCACAAGCCCTTGTCCCATGGGACAGGCAAACGGGGAGTTTACGGGGAATTAATAATAATAATAATAAAAAACAATAATAATAATAATATCCAGCTTCAGTGGTAGAAGACCAGTACATTGCCAAGAGCGGGAAACAAGCATGTGGATGTACTCTTGAAAAAAAACAATGTCCTCTCAAAGAGGCCACAAAACAAGACAATTCAACACAGTCTGCCAGCAGAAATACACTTGGGACAATGCTTCCCAAGCCTCCCCTCTTCACCCACCACCATGAGTGCATTGTGGATGTGGGTTTGTTGTGCTGACTGAGATAGGAAGAGAGCAGCCCCAGCAGCATCGCTCTAAGGGCTGGATCCAGAGGCAGCACAGAGCTGGATGTTCCTCTGAGGGCCCAGGCGGTGGGGATGCGGCCACACAGCTGTAAGGCAAGGAGCTGTAGCTATAAATGAGTGTTGTTCCCCATCTCCTGACGTCAAGGGAAGCTTTGCTGGTGAGCCCTGCCAAGCTCCAAGCTCCAGAGAAGCTCTCCCACCCCACGCAGCCCCCACGTGAGATCTCAGCCGTCTCCCTCCCAGCCGGGTGCTGGCACCGCCTCCACCCCCAGGCCCGAGCTGCAGGGATGGGGGGACGTGCTGCCAGAAGCTGCTGGCCCAAAAAGCCACTTTCCATCAGCAGCACCTCGTGCTGGACCCCAAACTGATGGAGGAGATGGTGGTTTGTATCCAGGAGACCCCGGGGTGGGAGTGTTGTGAGTCCCCGGATTCATGGCAGCGGGATGGAGAGAAACCATCTCACCAGCAGCCTTACCCTCTAATGCTCCTCAACCAACGCCTGGTCTTCAGCTGTGGATCTTTCTTTTCATTACTGACAGGGGATATCTCATTGCATTGCTCCCTTTATAGGGAGAGAGAAGAGATCTTTGTGCCTCTTCTGGGAAACAGAAAAAAATGAAATCATACAGCCATTTCCTTCTGCAAATAGTCAGGACTGAGCTGGGGAACAGGTGAGGCCAGGAGGAGCAGGTAACCCTGCCTAGCAGTGATGCAAGATTCAAACAACATTCCCAACATATCCTTAAACAAACCCATGAGAGAAACCAAAACCACCCCAAACTTTCCCCTTCAGCCTGTAATTTTCAGACAACAAACCAATCCTTTCACTTTTCTAAAGGAGCGAAGAGAGAGGCAGAGAACTGGAAAAACCCTTTATAGAAATATCAGCTGTTCCTCCTCATTCCCACCCCCAGTTCTGTTTTTTGACAAGTTAAAGTGAGGCCATAACTTATTCTGCTTTGTTCGACAGGGCTAATCACACGTGACTCTAATCACTCATGATGTTTTATTGATTTTAAGCACATTTAATCAGAAATTGGCTCGGAGTTAGATTCCTGCTAATTACTGAGAAGCAGCATTTTGAATGACTTCACAATTGGACTGCAGATTAGAATGGACAATATGTACTAAAATAATGATTCATGCATTCAGCTCCCTGGATTTATTTTGTTTATATTGGATTTTTAATCTTTAAAGACATAATTCTGCATATGGGCAAGCACCATTTAAAACCTTTAACAAAATGGGTTTAATTTAACGGGCTAGGCTTTCACCAGAGATGGGATATGTGGGGAAGAGTTTATCCCCAGCTAATGCAGGTCTTTCTCTGAAGGTCACGGGCAGTGCCTTGCCCACGCTGACACCACACACGGGTGGTCGTGGCACTGCCAGGAGGTGGGAGGCCACTGCTGGGGGCTCCTTTAGCATCCCCACCAAATCCATCAGTTCTGCTCTGAAGTCAGGGTGAGCTTTTCTCACTCAGCCCCTGCGCTGTCCCTGTTTCCAGCCCCAAACCCCAAAGGCAAATGGCTCATTAAGGCAAGGGGACCCAGCTCTGGGAGGTTTTGAGCTGAACGGCCCCAGCTGAGTCCAGCCACCACCTCACCCCTTCTGCTGCTCAAATTGTTCAACAACACAGGGTTAAACAGTTTATATTTCCACATTTCTTGACCTAAAAACCACCTTCTCATTGAAAATCTGATTGTTGCTGATCACAGCCTGGAAACAGATTTTTATTTTTCAACAGCTGCAGGTGTCCTATCTCCATCAGTGTCCAGGAGATGCCTGGCAATGTGGCTGCAAATGCTCCAGTGACATTGTCCATGCTCAGAAAGAGCTGTGGCCAAGCACAGACCTTTCTCAGCTCTGCAAAACTTCCTCTGCCTCCTGGGAAGCAGTGATCCATGAGCAGCAGGAAAGCTGGAAGCTGGCAGAGAGGCTAGACTAGAGACTACCAGCTATTTGAACTGGTAGGAAAGGAAAATTTCCTTCTGATTGAAAACAGAAACTTTCCACTTCCATCTCTGCTATTTTATTTTTGTTGGAAAACAAGAAGTCACACTGGGGAAGGCTCTCACAGTTTTCAGCTAAAATTTTCAAGTTTTGAGTTATAAAGTCAAAAATTTTCCATTAAGAAAAGGAATCTTTTTTCCCCAACACAACTCTACTGGGAATACTTACAGCAATCTTGCCAGCCAATTGCTTGCATACAAAAACAAGCCTAAATTCAGAATGATGCACAGAATACTCTGCAATAACCGGTGTCTAAAAAGCGACAGCTCCAAAGTCTCCTGTTCTGCTCCCACTCCTTTCCACGGGTCTGTGACACCCCGATTCAGGGGGTGGAACTTGCTCATGAATGATGTGAAACCTCAGTTTCACAGAAGGCTGGGAAATTCACCCCAGAATCACCACTGGCCTCCCAAGGAACCAGCCTGCAAATCTATGCTAATTCATCCTGCATGCAGAAGTGGTGGGATTTTCACTCTTTAAGTACTGTTGCACTCTGTAATATGGCAAGGCTCCAGCCTTCCCGTAGGACTCAGACTGTGGTAAGTCCAGAGTGTAACTCCGACTCCTGCATCCTTCCCGTCAGCCTCACAACCCTCCCCATTCCCCACCGTGCTGTTTTATTGTCACTGCAGAACAGGGTTTACATGCAAAGGGAACTCTCACCCCGGTGTCACTTCACAAGTTCTAGAAAGCAAATATATGAGTTGGACTCCTTTAATATTTTTTCTTTCCTTCTTTTTTTTTAAACACTTCTTCATTTCTTCATTCATTCTTTCTTTCCTTTTTACTTCCCCAGGAGTTGGACTCCTGGAATCCTGTGAGTCCCTTCCAGTCAGGATATTCTGGAACTCTAAAACTCACTGCATCCAGCACTACTGGTGTAGGTGTTCACAGCCCTGGGGAGTGTTGCTTTAGTAGTTTTCTGAATGGACACGAGTGACAAAACAGCAAATCTGTGTTCTTCCACTCACTGGTTGACTCCAACTTCAGAATCTTCAGTCAGAAATACAGGCTTGAAATTATTCTGAAGTTACAGCACCTACAAGAATTTTACCAGATGGAAACCTGAAAAAAGACTGCTGGTTACTTCTCAGATGCATTGCTCATTTGTTCAGAGTAATTACTAGATGCAAAACCAAAAATAGACCCTTTTCCTTTGATCCTCTCCAGTTGGATTCTGCACATGACAACCCAGAGCATGTATCTGGATATTCTGTACTGAAGCTGCCACAGTTTTCATTCAAAACCCAACCAGTGTTTCTCATCTCACCTATGAAAATGCATATGAAGATAAAACCTGTCAAAGGACACTGGCAAGCATCAACCTGTCCCAGCTCCTCACAGTTTGCATCCTCCTGGGGGGAAGAAATCGCATGCAGGCTCACTTACAGAACTTGGAGTGGCCCAGTGATGAGACTGTGCTGTTCTCCTCTGATTATTTAATAATTTGTTAAAAAATCCACCCTGAAGCCGGCAGCTGAGGTCTTTGTAGGTCCAGCTTTGGGATTAGCCCTTTATATACAGCCTAGGGCAAAACATGAGGAAGAAGAGTGTTTTCCAGGAGGTGCACACGAAGAGCAGAGCAGATGGGGCCAGCGCAGAGCTTGGCATCCCTCTGTGTGTGTGGGAGCCGAGGGAGAGCCAGCAGCAGGAGCTCAGGGGTGCTGGGGATGCTCAGGAACACTCAGTGCTACCAAAGTGACCCAGGAGACACGAGCCAGTTGATTGCCCTAAAAAAGGAGGCGATCCTCTAACAGAGCAAAACCGGCTGGGCACACCCGTGCCGGCCATCCTGCTCCAACATTCCCGAGCAGGAGCTGCCACATTCCCCTCCGAGCAGCTCCAGCACCTTGACCTGGGCACCTGACTCCCAGGGAGGGGCTGGGAGGGGGGAGCCAGACCTGAAGTTTTCTCTGCAGGTTTTCTGGGAAGGCTAAATTTAAGGAAGATTATATGGATCTGTTGCTCATCAGTGCCTGGAGAGACTTGTCCTCCTTGGATGGCTTTGGTAATGTGGCACCAAGAGCTGGACTGGTTACATGGCCAGGAGGGAAATGGAGGGTGGAGAAGCTGGGATTCACAGTGCTCTACCATTCTTTTGGCTTGTAGCAAAGCTTCAGCACCATAATACAGCCCAAAATTCAACCATCAACAAATGATTCCTCTCCCCCAGCAGCAGCAGCAGCACTGAGGATGTTCAGTGGATGGCACCAGACCGGTGGGATCGTGGTCAAGTTTCCAGCTCATTCTTTATGCTGAGCATTAGCACTGATATCCCACATTAGAGATTAGGGCAATACTGTACATTATTTCCAGCCAGGGATTAATTAAATCTCAACATTTTTGAGAGGCAACTGGTATAAAGGAAGCCATTCATTTCAGCAAGGTCCAAATGAACAAGCTCCTCATTTGTTTCTAGGCTTGCTCCATGGTGGAGAGAAAAGTAAGCCGGAACTACCTCTTGCAAATACTTGCCTGATATTGCCTGATAAAAATTGCCTGATAAAAATGCCTGATAATACTACAGATAAGCACCTGCAGAGGTTCTCGGTGCCAACCACTGCTCCTTCCTCTTCGGGTCCTGAAACAGCCTTTACTCTGCCCTAAGAGTAGGTGCCAAATGTGGCAGCAATGTCCCTTTCCGTACACTGCCCAAATGAGCTCTGCAGGGCTTTGTTCCTGACGTTCCCAGGGCTGGAGGGAGGCAGCACAAAGCCCGTGGCATCATGCTGGAAAAGGAGGAAAACCCTGTTTGTGTCTTGACATGGTCAGGGGAGACAAGGGGGGACAGGACTGTGTGTTTTGCTCCAACTGGCTGCAAACAGGGGGTGTGAAGGAGACCCAGAAGGGATGAAGATGGGGCAGCAGAGCCGATGTGCCCTGGAGATGTGAAGTGGGAATCCATCAGCCATTGTCTTCAGGGCGATTTTTCCCAGGAAAATGGGAAATGTGCCATCAAAAAGCCCCAAAGCTGAGTAAGACACTGGCTTCACTAGAACTCTTCACTGGCAAAACTGCTCACAGATTTACTCATTGCCCTCCCTTGCCCATGGTGCTCATGCCCACACGCACATGGCTCTGGAGAGACCTGGGGATGTCCATGCCATTCACCACAACAGGGCATTTTCCAGGGTTTCTTGGCTTTTTCGGGGGCAGTGAAACAGCTGGGGCTGCCCACAGCTGCTCACTTTGCTTTCTCAAAATCTGCTGTTACTTGTTTGGGCTTATTTAAACTCGCTTTCTTCCTGTTCACTTTTATTCTGCTTTTCTTCATCAAAGTCCTGCTTGGACCGAGGAGGGATTTTGAGACCTGGAGGGTTTCCATGGGTCTGGCTTGTATTAGAGGGGGGCAAATTCCCAACCACCGGCTGAGATTCAACATTCCCTTCTCCTTGCCTTGCTGAGGAAAACCAGGGGCACACATGCAGCCTCCTGCAAAGACTCCTTTTCCAGCAGGATGAAATCAAAGTGAGGGAATTTTGACAAGAGCAACAGAGTGGATTGGACTGGAGAGCTGCTGCTGGTGTGCTTGGAGCTGAGATTTTTCAGACCGATGGTAATTTCTACAGCTGTTCCTCCATCCTCTTCCCTGCCTGCAGTCCCAGCCCCATGGTCACAGCAATCCCCATCTGCAATCTGCACAGGGGGCCCTTGCACAGCCCTGCCTCACTGAGCGGATTTAGGGCCGGGAGGTTCTTTAACCTGGGGATGAACAGTTCTGGGACACCTTGAAATGGAGAGCTCAGTTCTTGCTGGAGTTTTATGAACTGTAGGTGCAAGGCAGGTCCCATCGTTGTAGTCTTCAAAGAGCCTACATCGTGTCAAGAGAAACAGATGGAGAGGTTGAAGTAAGCAACATTCCCAAACCAGTGCCACAGTAACAATATAAAAACCATCATAAATCTGGGGTTTGCCTTTCATTGTTTCAGGGCAGCTCAAACTAGTCAAAGAAGTAACATGTTGCAAAAATCAACGAAATGTTAAAAAACCTCATAGACATAGGATACCCCACCCCTGGAAACATTTAAGGTCAGGTTGGGTGAGGATCTGAGCAACCTGGTCTAGTTGAACATGTCCCTGTTCATTGCAGGAGGGCTGGACGAGATGACCTTTAAAAAGTCCCTTCCAAACCAAACTTTCTATGATAAGCATGCCACATATTCCACTCTAAATAACAGCTTTGGTGTCTTTCATCATTTGGAGGAGGAGAGTTTCCTCCTGGTCCTTCTCATGGATTAGGATCTGTCCCATACCCACCAAAACCCCCCCCAAATCCACTGGGCAATGGTCTCCGTGTATCACAGGACAGGGAGTGGCTGGGAAAAGCCACGTGAGTTCCTGAGTGTTGGAACTGATGTCTCCATTTCCCTCTCCCAACTCCCCCGTTGGAGGCCCAGCCCAATATTAATTGCAGTCCCCGTGTGTCTCATGTCCAGTGGATGTTGCCTTTTGAAAGTGCCTTCGTGCAATTCAGCACCAGCAAGGCGAGGAGACGTTGTGCAGAGCCAGCAGTTTTTGCAGGGAACCACGAGATGGCGATGGAATAGAAATTTCCATCCAGAGGAAAAGCGGTTCTGGGTTACAGAGAAAGGACTGAACTCCCGCATGCCGAGCCCTCTGCCAGAAAGTAAAAAGCAGGGAGGTGTTGAAATTTTACATTATTTTCCATCTTTTTTGGGGGGCACTGCATACACTGGTTCTATATTTATAGATTATCAAATATCTGAAGCATAGCCCAGTATTTTTTTTTTCAGTGTTAGTATATGCTTTAAAATCTCCTAGATTAGAGCAGAATCTTAATCCTGCTATGACCAAGCAAGTCAGCACGAAGGGGCAGGGAACTGCAGCCTTTTAAAGTTTGCTGCAGGGGAGTCATTAAAAAAGGGTATCTTTCCTTTCCCTAGTTCCATTTCCCAAGAGATATCTCCATCATTGATCACCCCACTGAAGGGAATTTTACCACAAAGTGAAAAATTAATTAATTAAGATTTTTAATTAAAACACAGAGGGGCATGGAAAATGGGGAGCATGTAGTTGCAGCCCCTTTACCCTCTGAGCTCACCTCTTCCCACAGGGTGGTGTGACTGGGATTTGGAAGGTGGGATGAAAAAGTGTGACTGGAGTTTACAGTCTGGATGCTAAGAAGGGTCTGAATATTGATACTTACAGCCCCCCTTTTTTAACACCTTATTTTTCTTTCAGTCTTTCCCCCATACTGGAAATGTATCCATAGGCAAAGGTGCCATCCTTTTTATTTAATAAATGAATATTCACAGCAGGGCTTGGGTTGGGACGGGCCTGAAAGCTCATCCCATTCCAACCCCCTGGCGTGGGCAGGGACACCTTCCACTGTCCCAGGGTGCTCCAAGCCCCACCCAACCTGGCCTTGGACACTTTCTGGGATCCAGGGGCAGCCACAGCTTCTCTGGAAAACCTGTGCCAGTCTGTGACCACCCTCACAAGGCCCCGTGGTGATTCCTGTGATTATTCTCAGCATCAAGGAGTAATGTTGGCAGTTTTACACAAGGCAAGCCAAATCAACAAAAACTGAACTGTTTTCAAATGCTTGCAAGGCAGAAAACAAGATCCATATCCAGTATCTCCATCCTCCCACTAAAAACGCTCAGTGAATGAGTACTTAAATCCTAAAGCCATCAAACTTTTTTTTTTTTAACATAACTTTTTAAGGTAATCCCATTAAAAAATTGTGTGCCTCCTCTCTGGGTCTCTGTACCCGCAGCTGCCCCAGGGAGCAGGGCATGGGAGCAGCACCCACTCCCACCAAGCCCTTTGGCACCACACAGGGAGAGGGTGGCAGTTTTCACCTTCTTTCTCCAGGGTAGCAATATTTCTACTGCCAGCCCCAAATCTGGGGACCTGTTAAACTGAATGAGGATGAAGGTCCAAATTTTGAGCCCATAATTCAATTAGGATTTATACAAATGCAGCTTCTAAGTGCCCTCATGAAGATTTGCCCTGCAAATTAAAACTTCCCTTTGCAAATCTGCCCTTTAGGTTCCTGCTTGAGAAGGAGATGGGAGACAGCTTGAAGAGATTCGTTTTTCCTCTAGTTTATATATAACTTGCTAAGCTTTTTATTTTTTTAAATGAGCTTACTATGTCCAATTTAAGTCAAAATTTAATGATCCCTGCAGTAATTCATTTAAGGATACAGCTTCCATACACGGCATAGCATAAGTCAGGGAATAACTGTCCTTGTCCACAGTGCAATCATTAATCACCTTTATTAAAATTAGGATTGGCTGAGGAGGTTTGCGTAATAAAAAAAGACTCGGAGCCCTTTCCAGGACTAAAATGAACCTGAGATCAAACTCTGGGTATTTTTTTCCCACTTCCCCAGGACTTTGCTCTGTGTAACCTGGGACTATCCAAGCCCAAAGTTCATGGCTGAGCTCATATGTGGAGTTGGATGGTCTGATAGTGGTCCTGTAAAGGGTTAAAAAAGACCAATAGTCCCTAAGACAGACAGGCAGGTTGCTGTGCACTTAGGGCAGGAAGGGGATGTGGGAAACATGCTATTTTTGGCAATTTTAGCAGTGTTTCTCAATGCTTTGGTGTAGGGATACTTTCTGGATGAGGCATTAGCCTCGGTGCAAGCACCTGAACTTATTTTATATTATTTTATGCTATTTTATATTATTATATGTTATTTTATGTCTTCATCTCCCCCTAAAGTTGGGCAAGGCCCTGAATGCCTGCTCTGCTTAGTGAGCGAGCCGATGCTCCGAGTGGCTGAGCCCCTTGGCAGGTCAGGGGAGGCAGGAGCAGCCCAGGGTGCCACCATGAGGGACCAATTAGATCTCTGGATCCAATTAGCAGCAGCTGTGATTTGTGTGCATCCCTCCGTACATATGGCTAGGCTGAACTTTCCCTCTGTTTCAAATGTCCTCGCGGAGCGCGGGCGAAACGAGAGGAGGGAACATTTGTCTGGGTTTTTTTTTTTTGAAAGCCTTTATCATGATGGACGAGGAACCTTTTACATCATTCTCCAACTTGCAAACAAATTAGGTGCCTTCATCACCTTCCCCTGATAGCGGAGCTGGCAAGCGACGGCCGATGAGCTGCCGGGGAGAGGGTAACGGGTGTGCAAGTGTTTCGTTGGACACCATCGACCAAGCTTGCTGGAAATAAAATATAAGTGAAGTCAGATGCTGAGGGCTTAAGTGTCCATGCATTAACCAAGATGGTTTCCATCTCGTGGAGCAATTTGGGCTCCGGCCATTTAGGGCAGGACAGGAATTGTTATTCATTTTAATGGATGCTGGGCATCCAAATCCCTTCGGTGGAATTGAAACATCTCATCCCTAATTTCTATGTGTTTCAGTCCCTCACATGCAGCCAACTCCTGCAGGGCAACCCAGGAAGCCTGATGAAAGTGTTACTGGTATTACCCATAATGATCTTCAGTTTCATTGAAGAGATCAGAGTGAGAAGAAGAGCAGGAAAGGTCCAGGTCTGTTGACAAAATGTCAGGGAGATGAATAGAGCTGGTTCCTTCTTCCCCAGCAGTGGTTTCAGCCCAGAAATAGAAGATCCCATCACCTGCAGCCCACCAGCAGCCCCGAGCTCAGGGTTTCACAGACAATGAGGCAGCAGCAGGGCTGGCAGCAGAAGGGGACGATGCCGGGCAGGGCAGGTCCTGCTGCTAACAATCCTGGTAAGGGATGCTGCCAGCACTGGGGACGAATGACTGGCAGTTCTGCAGCAGGGGTCAGGTCCTTTTCTCCTCCATCCAGAGGGATTTTAATGGCAGGATGTCCTTCCTAGCAGGAGGTGCTGATAATGGAGCGGATCCCTTATCAAAGGGAGGAGATAAAACCACTTCACAGGATGCTTTAAAAAAAAATGATCTAGCTGGAAAGTCTCTGTTAAAGAACAAGGCAGTGTTGGAGGAGAAACCCCTGCAGACATTCATAGCCTTGAGAAAATTGTTTAGGCTAGAGTAACAGGAAACAAGGCCCCAGATTATTTTACTGCTCAGTAATCAACTCTGTGTCTCACTGCTGGCAGTGGCTGGAAATCACAGAGTCCTTTGGGTTGGTAATGACCTCTGAGATCATCAAGTCCAACTGTGCTTGTCACCAAACCATGTCCCCAGGTACCACAGCCACAGGCCTTTTGAACACTTCCAGGGAGAGTGATTCCACCACTTCCCTGGGCAGCCTCTTCCAAAGCCTGACCACCCTTTCAGAGAAGAAATTTTTCCTAAATGAGCCCTTTTACACAGCAGCCAGCTGGCAGTCTGCTCCTAGAGATGAGTATGGGGAGTTGCAAGTAAGTTAGGGGAGCTGGAAAGGGGCTGATGGTTGCATGACATCACTTCAGGTCAGAGTGTCTGAAAAAATCCAAAATAGTTTCTCCCTCTTTGGCTGAAAAGTGAAGGGGGCAGTTCCCCATCCCTTCTCTTAGAGGTGGTTCAATCTGACTTTCCTTGGTGGGGAGCAGGTAAAGTTGGGCAATGCTATCTGTACAGGGGAAGGATAAAGTGGGTGATGTTCTCCACAGAAGTGGAAAATTCAGCAGAATTAAATTTGATCCTCGAAAAAAGATAAACATGTCTAAATGCCCAGCCCAAATGCTGAAGTCACAGTAGCTGACCCACAAAGAGGAAGAATGGCTTTGTGGTTAAGGCACTTCACTGCGATCTGAAAAATCTGGGTTTAATTCCATTAGCCACAACCTCCCTGTGTGCTCACAGACAAATCACTTCCTATCTTTTTGTCCAGCTCACTAGATGTAAAATGAGGGTGATAACTCTTCTTAAACAGATAGTCCTGGCCATGAAGAGTTTGCAGCCGTGGTGAAGTCCACACACAGTGGATTGAAGCAACAAGTTTTCAAGGAGTGCGTCCCCTTGATAATGATTTTAGTTATTCTCCTTCATGGCAGGAGCTGAATTCCCCACTCGAGAGCAGAATATTATAGCCACGATCCACTCCTATTCACGGGTCAGGATTTGAAACCAGTTCTTGAATTAAAAAAGATGAATCACAGCACAAAAATGACTTAATTAGCTATGTAGACAGCCAATGTGAGCACAGAATACCCCGAGCGAGGGTCCTCTCCAGCCAAACATCGTCCTTTAGGGAACTTGGCATTCCTTCCAGGCTGTGTGTCAAGGAGACTGAGCAACTTTACATCAACACAACATGGATTTTCCTTCTACCAAACTACTCTGCAATCTGTAATTTTTAACCTCACAAGTTTGAGATTGTACCTTAACATTTGCAGGAAGCAGATGGCTTCTGCATACTGCCAACCTGTTGTTACAAAAGCATCTTCCAAGAATTGTTTTCTACCCACAGTCGCTAACCATAATTAACCTTTCATATGATTTAATAAACAGCAAAAAATATTTGCCATCTCATATTAATAAAGAGCTTTTCAGGACATTTCCCCCCCCACTTCAAGAAAGTAGAAGCTGCGGTAATTTTTGCGTATTCTTCTTTTTATTGCCTTTCAAATTATTTAGGGATGCAGTTTACCTATGCTGATTAAAGCTGAGAAGGACAGCAGAACTGTGGATGAGCAGAGCATCTTCTGGCATGGCACAAAGTGACCTTTTATTTCAGGAAAAAAGAAGAACAACTGCTAAGCGTGGGGCAGAGAGGGAGAGCAGAACCCTCTGACAGCCACAGCGATACCAAGCTGTGGTTTCCAGCTTTCCCCCACTCTTGATTTTAATGCTTCGTGGAGTTTTAAGTGATAATAATAGAGTCCTGTAGTACTCTGACCTTTTTTATATTGAGAAACTTCACTGACTGGTCATTTTTGGGCAGAGGGCTCTCTCTCTCTCTATATATATATACATACCATGGTGACAGACACCTCCAAAGTGCCTGGGAGACAGCGAAGTGCAAAGTGGGATATTACCATGATTTCATTAATGAAGGAAAATGAAGATGTTGGCTAAGCCTTACCCCCACATTACAGAGGAAATGAAATGGCAGACATAAGTAAAAAGCTGGCATGGGGGACCAAAGTACATCTCCCTGTTTCTGATGGGTAGTTGCTTTGGCTTAGGAAATCAAAGGCTTTCTGAAGAGCTGAAACTATAAAGGAAATATTCTCTTGGTTTAACCAATTTCCATAATGGGGATTAGGGAACACTCTCCCTGCGAGGACAGGAGAACTTCTTTAATTAATATTTCTTGTGACTGTTGAGGGCTCATCATCCATTAGTATGATAATGTACCTTTGAAATTACAAATACAATTACGATGATAACTGCTTGGCTATAAAAAATAAAATAAAATCATATACATACAAAGACTGAGCTGCAGCCCAGGAACTGATTCCAGGAGATGGCCTCGGGTTTTCTGCGCTCTCCCCGGTTTTGTTGGTAGATTGGAATTTGCCAAATGGTGTTTGGTTCCTGTTTATTATCAATGTGCTGCCAAGATTGAAATGGATCAGCTTCAATTAAGATGGATACAGATCAAATTAATGCAAGCACAAGGAGGCTGACTTTGTAGCTGAAAATAAAATATAGTGAAATAAATTTTAAAACATTGCTTTCTGAATCTAGAAATTAGGCAAGGGAAGCCAGAGATCTCAGAGACAAGTTTTGTTTGTTTTTTTTTTTTAACTAAGGATATAACTTCTGTTTTTATAAATATAATATGCACCTGAAATCAATCAAGAAGTTGCAATATTTTCTCTGCATCAAATCTCAGATGTTGACTCATATATGTTTGTCTTCAATATAGCAGAAAACCACCACTTTAAGATGACATTTCTTTAACTATTTCCAGTAGCCATTTCTTTAACTATTTTCAATAATTAATGCTTCAGTTATGCCAGACTGTGGGTACACTCCTTATTCTGCTCCCTTTTGTGATAATTTTGTTCTAGTCTTGCTCTAGAGATTTATTTTTAGTGTTCTTAGATTTTATCTGGTTTAGAACAACTTGAAAAAAAAATACTCCTATTTAAAACATTGTTATTTTCCCTGGAGACTGTGAACACAAAACGTGCATCATGGTATCGATACAAGTTTGAAATATGCAAATGCGGCTTTTACTTTTGTAGAGCTCAGTGAGATAGAGGGTAGAAGAAACACAGAATCAGTAATCTTTTATACAATCCTTTTCCTCTTTGCATGGTGCCTCAAGGTGTCCTCTGACTCCGAAAATTCAGTTTGATGCTGCTGTTGTCCTTGGAGACTTTTTTAAGCCCCAAGCCCGGTTTACAAGGTCTGACCCATTTCCCTTCCTTTCCTTTCCTTTCCTTTCCTTTCCTTTCCTTTCCTTTCCTTTCCTTTCCTTTCCTTTCCTTTCCTTTTCTTTCTTTTTCTTTCCTTTCCTTTTCTTTCCTTTGCTTTCCTTTTCTTTTCTTTTCTTTTCTTTTCNTTTCCTTTCCTTTCCTTTCCTTTCCTTTCCTTTCCTTTCCTTTCCTTTCCTTTCCTTTCCTTTCCTTTCCTTTCCTTTCCTTTCCTTTCCTAGATTCAGGTGAAGGTTTAGCCTTTGACCTTCTGAATTTTCTTTTTCCTGTCCAATGTCCCAGTATTATTACTATTATTTTAATATGAAGGGGGTTTCCTGCTGCTGTTTCTTGTTTTGCTTTTTTTTTGTTTATTTAGCCTTTTTTTCCCCTCCTTTTTTCTTGCAGGACGGGTTAAACAGTCTCTCCGAGCACTTTTTGGATTCATTGGATCCAGCTCAAATCCACGGGACAAACATTTTGTTGCCACAAGAGCCCTGAGGATCTATAATCTGTGGTTCCTTTCAGTCCCCTGGCAGCCGTTTCTAGCCAGGATATATTTGATGGGCTTTTTAAAAGAATACGTTTTCATTCAGGAGATGTTACAGCAAAATTTGAGCAAGGTCTGCAGTGGTCTGTGTCCGAAAGCAACAAAGCCAGCTTTCTCCTCGGGTTTGGGTTTCTTTTCAGCACTTACCAACTTTGTCTCACAACACCCTTGAGGAGGCAAAAGCGCTTTTTGTTCCTTTATTAACAGGCGAGGGAAGCGGGACATTAAAATCCCGGTGGTGCAGCAGGAGGCAGCCCTGGGGACGCCTTGGCGGGGCAAAGGGGGGCTTGGGGTGATGCTTTGGGTACCCCCCGGCCCCTGCTCACCTTACCCACCTTAACCTCCTCTCACAAATTTATTCCCTCAAAATTCAGAGCCTCCCAGCTCTGGGAGAGCTGCTTTGGCAGAAAGGCAGAGGATTTATTTGCTGCTAACCTCTTTGGGGAGTTATTTTTTGTCCCTCTCCAGCCTGCACATGGCCCTGCCATCGCTGCCACCCATTGCCAGTTTTAAGGCATTTATACACAGATCCCTGTGGAGGAAATGGGCTCTTTTTGTCCCGTATTGCAGATGGCAGCTACGAGAGAGGAAGATTCATGTCACTTGCCCAATTTCGCCCTGGAAGTCTTTGGCAGAGATTTGCACCCTGGACTCCAACATCACGCTACAATTTGTGACCACCGCTCCTGTCTCCACTTCAGCCTCTCCTCTCTCAAAGCACGGATCAGGACAGTTGCCATCTTTCACCTTTTTATGACAAATTTCATGATACTTTA
>VYZQ01037409.1:0-11608 GCA_013400655.1 Mystacornis crossleyi
CCCAGCTGGATTATCAGTGAAGACTGATGGCCAGGGCACCCCTTTGCCCGGTTTAATGAGTATTTAACGTGCTCACAAAGCCACACGGCTGCAGGGCTGCCCAGCAGTGGGGAGCTCCCTTCTCGTTCCTCCCAGGGAAGGGAGCAGTGGGACCTTGGGACAGATCCAAAGTGCAAAATCCTGCTCAGAGCTCGGCACTCCTGCTCCTCTGCCCCTCACCTCCGCAGCCAGGAGAGACGTTTTTGCTTTTTTCCTTCAAAAAGGGAAAAAGCGCCTCGTTTTCCTTTCCAGTGTGATTTTCAGTCGTGCTCCGCATCTGTCCCGAGATACAAGATGTGCTCGTGGAGATAAAAGAGCATTTTGAAGAGGGGATGAGGAGGTACAAGAGGCGAATCCTCACTATTTATGTCGGAAAAATAAAGTTGGGAGATGAAAGCAGCCAGCGCTTTGTGAAGCCGTGCTCTTTCAAAGGAACCAGAGCAGAGGGATTTTCCTTCCCGCTTAAAAGGGCGGTGAGGGCAGAGCGGGGAATAAAATCAAAATAAAAGAGTGTTTCTAAGAGTCGAGGGTGGCACGGGTCAATAAAATCCGGGGTGATCTTTGCTCTGCGTGCCTGGAAGTGCCGGGGAGGGGCTGTAAACACGACGGTGGGGCTACAGGCCAAACATTTGCCAGTTTTGCTTGGGCTGCAAAAATTTTCACACAGTTCCAGCGTTCGTCTGTCACCGTTGGGCCCAGCCAGCATCCGTCACACGGCGCAGCTCCGAACGGAGGCAGAATAACGCGGGAGGAGCGAGAATTCCCGCTCTGGAGAGCAGGAGCTTCCCACTGCCCGGGAGTTCCTGCTGCATGGAAGCGCCAGTTCGGGAAATGAAATCCAATTTGCCTTCGGGTGCCTGTGGGGAGCACGGGGCTCTGTTGGAAATCAGTCTGGAGGCCTCTTGTTTGCCTGCAGACAGCAGAAAGCCGCTGTGTAACAAGGACTCGCCTGCTTTGATGTGAGCACAGATCAAAGTCACTACAGCGCTAAAAAAAAAAACAAAAACGGATTTGAACGGGAGTTCGGGTTGTAGGTGACTAACAAGGCGTTTATCACTTTTCACTGTCGTTTACAGGGCACCCGCAGGAGCTGTGGCTGCCCCCGGATCCCTGGAAGTGTCCAAGGCCAGGCTGGAGGAGCCTGGGATAGTGGGAGGTGTCCCTGCCTGTGGAACTGGACGAGTTTAGGGTCCCCTCCAACCCAACCCATTCTGTGAGCCCGTGAATTGTTTTATCCTGGTTTCAGGCTCTCCTCCCTTTCACCCCCCACCCAAACCTGCCCCAGGGCTGCCGGAGGAATATTTATTTTCAACTCGCTGATACCCCTGTAATAAAAATCATTAACTGTGTCTGTGATCCTGTGCCTGATTTAGAACATCGATTGTTAATTCGGGCAGCTCTCCCACCAGCAGAGATTTTTAAAGAGCAGGAGCTGGCTGGCTCTTTAGTGGAATAGCTCCTGGGGGACAGGGATTGCTTTTATTGACTGTCTCTGTGCCTCTGGGCAACAAAGCTGCACTGACTCCTTTTTTTCTCTGATGGTGAATTAACCAGCTCTGCCGTGCTGTCGAGGAGCTGTGCCTACATCAGAAATTGCTGCATTTGCCTGCCTGCAGCTTTGCAATGTGTCTTATGAAATGTTTTCAGCTGCTGCTAGACACTAGGGTGGACTGTTAAATTTACCAGGTATTGAGGGTCTGCTGTGGTTTCAAGAAGCCGCCTTTGCTCAGCATTTCTGCCGTGTGGTGTAATTTCTACCCAGTGTGAAACTTTGAGAGTGAGCGATAAAGCTAAAAGAGATCTTGCACCAGTAGAATCACGGAATTAGAGGATGGTTTGGGTTGGAAGGGACCTTAAAATTCATCTCATTCCACCCCCAGCCAGGGGCAGGGACACCTTCCACTATCCCGGGGTTCTCCAAGCCTCATCCAGCCTGGCCTTGGGCACTGCCAGGGATCCAGGGGCAGCCACAGCTGCTCTGGGCACCCTGTGCCAGGGCCTGCCCACCCTCCCAGGGAACAATTCCTGCCAAATATATAACTTAAATCTCTCCTCTTCAATCTGAAGCCATCCGTCCACAGCAAGCCGGGCGAGGATGAATTGCCCAGTTCATGTTATGTACGGTTATCTGAAACCCCGTAGCTCAATCACGATGGCGTCAGGAGAAGCATCCAAGTGATTTATGTAGCCAGGGGGAAAAAGAAGTCGCTTACTGAGCCAGAGCAACCATTATGGGAGCGAGGGACTGCCTTGGATTTCTCCTTCGGGGAGGAAAAGGAGGAAGAGAGGGGAGCAGATGGGGCCGGGGGTGCCTTGCTGGACAGTGCCCCTCTTGCTCCTCTGCACTGAGGCTCCGCTTTCAGCGTGTCTGCCCCGGGCCGCCAGGTGAGGAGCAGCGGGCACTCGGATGGCGGCGGCGGAATCGCCTTGCAGCCGCTTTGAGGCGGGATCCTTCCTTCCCCCGGCCTGCTCAGACACAGCTCCCGGGGAAAGCAGCGCTTCAGCGCCTGGCGAGTGAGGCCTGTGGAAAATCAGCCGGCTTCAGATACGGTGGGAGCTTGATTTTGCTGTGGGGAGCGCATCAGGCTGACAGTGCCAGCTTTCCCCCTTTCACCTGAGGGGGATCTGCAGGATTTGTGCTCCTTAGGAGGATGAGTGCTCCGTTCATCTCCGGGCTGCCTGCTCGGCAAGAGCCGGGCCAGTTCCCTTCTGAGCTCCTAAAACCCACTGACAGCTTGGATTAGGTTGTATCCTTTATTTTTTATTCCCCCCTCTTTTTTACCTTCCTCCCACGGAAGTGGGTGTAATGGGGATGCACAATCCCTTCTTCTGCTGAGCTTTGGGATCAGCAAATGGATTCCTGGGCGGCCTTTTCTCTTCCAGGACACGGGGAACCCCAGAGCGTTCCTATTTTGTAATCTGATTTAGAGCTGGAGCTTCCAAATCCAGGCAGTTACCTGATAACCCACCTCGGTTATCTCATTTTCCAAGCCCCGTCCAACCCAGCCATGGGCACTTCCAGGGACGGGGCACATAAATCCCGAACCACCCAGTTATCCCAGAGAATTAAGGGGATTTCCAGGAATTTAATGAGTTTTCTGCTGGAAGAGCAGTTCCTGTGGTGCCCCAAACCCCATCAAAACAACCTCTGGGAAAGAAAAGGAACTGAAAAATCAGGAAATAAAATCCATCAAAACAGCATTCCCTGCAATAACTCAGGACATGGGGTTACCGTTCCTGCTCAGCCTGTTCTGGGTTCTGCTCCTGCGCCTTGAAAGGGAATTTTTGCTGGAGAATAAGGGGGATTTTCCCGGCTGTTTATTCCCCTTTTCCTCCCGGCTGTTTGCTGCGGGAGCCATGAGAGGGCAGCAGGCTCCTTCCTGGGGTTCCTTGGCTCGGCATTCCTGGTTTATTTTGCTGAGAAGTGGACGGCGAGAAAGGCAGGGAGGGACAGGGAGAACGCTCCTGACGCTCCGTGCCAAGGGAGATTTTATTTCAGCTCCTTGAGACGCACAAAAAGAAAAAGCTTTTCCCAAATTACGTTAATTTTAAGGCTCTAACTGAGATCCCGGCTCTGTGGGAATGAGCACAGGGGGGTGGAACAGAGTGGTGGGTTCCTGGGAAAAGTTGTTTGGCTAATTCCCAATATGTAATGATAAGAGGAAAATTGCTCCCCCAAAAAAGCCCAGAGGAAAGTGAGAATACATGATTTTAAAAAAAAAAAATCAATCAGAGCCACTAAAGTTCTTGGTTAATAATGGTCAGAAATAGATTCAAAGAGAAAATGGGATTTGATAGAGCTCAAATCTGCCAAATCAGGATAAAAATACCAAATTTTGCAAAGGTAACCAAGGCAACGTTCACTTGTATTCCTTGATCAATACAAGTGTGAGCAAAAGCATCATCTCAAATAAGAACAGAACTGTATCACCCGAAAATATTTTATAAATGTGATTATTTCTGGATATGAGAGAATATAGTGACCATGGGAGGGGGGTTTTACTATTCTTTAAAGAAGATTTTAAAGAAAAAAATCGAAGAAAATACAGAGGGATTGTGGCACTCTAAGAAATAATTTTCCATCTATTTCTACCTGCTGAAGCCTCAGAAGAAGCATCAGGCACATTACAGTGAATATTAAAATATTCAGGTTGAAGCTTCTTGGGCAAAGAGCAATTCTTAGAATTAGCAGTGCAGAAAAAAAAATCTGTGTATAACTAAACCCAAACTTCCTTCAGCAGTAAACGTCCCTCTGGGAATATCCAGAGTTTTAAAAAGTCAATTTTCCACCTTACCGAAGTTCCTGACCAGTTCTAAGACTCATCTGATAGGGAGAATCATAAAGAATAATAAAGAGCCTGTCCCGTGTCCTATATGGTGCCTTGCAAAATCTATTTCAAGGCACAATTTACCCCGTTACACATGATTTATTTGAGGAGACCTCTCAGGACGACTTTCTGTTAAATTTCACATCCTCAGCTTCTGCTGAGGCACCTTTTCCTCTGCTGGAGGTCCTGCAGTGCTCACCGAACAAATTGGGGTGATTTTGTCTGTTTTCCTGGGGGTTTTTGCATGTTTAGGATCAGATTAATTCCCCATCGCTGCCGTCCGCCAGATGGGATGGTTTGAGAGGAAAATGCCACGCAGTGCTGGGGAATCCTCCCGGATTTTGGGGGGAATAAGGTGATCCCTGAACACACTGGTGCTGCAGGGAGCTGGCAGCGCCAGTGAAGCCACAGGAAGATGGGTGATACCCTAATTATCCTAACTCCAAAGAAAATCACTAATTAGCGTAAAACCGTCCCTAATTTCCCAAGCACTTTGGGGTCCAGCCCAGACATTGTCACCTGGCCATGTTTTAAGGAAATTGAGCATTCCTGGACTTCTTGCTNTTTAAAGGGATTACAGGGATTAGAGGGAGCCAACAGCAATTTGGGCTTCGACCACCAGGTTCTCGGGATAATTTTGCACCTTTTGTTGGAATTAAACAGAATTAAGGTTGGAAAAGACCTCCAAGATCACCAAGTCCAGCCTTTGATTGAATCCCACTGTGCCACCAAACCACAAAGTGCCACATCCAGGTGTTTTTTTGAACACTTCCAGGTTTTTTGAACCTTTCCACCACTGCCCTGAGGGCCTGTTCCAATGTTTACCCACTTCTCACAGAGTCAGGTTTCCCCAATATCCAACCTGAACCTCCCCTGGTGCAACTTGAAGCCGTTTCTCCTTGGCCCCAGGGATAAATTGGACCATTCCTAGAAAACACTTGAGGGTCTGCAGCGTAAAAGAAAAATATTATTTTTATTTTGATATTTGCTCCCCTCCCTGGGCAGGCAGGAGCAGAGGTTCCCACTGGGCCTCAGCTCTCACACCGGTGTTTAAGTGGCCGTTTTACCAGCTGGGGGTAAAAAGAAGCTTTTAAAGCACAAACCCATGGATTTCTCAGGTTTAACAGCATATCTGTGGGGAGAAAAGAGCAGCAAAAGAGGATGAATGAAAAGGGGTATGGTGGATACCATAAACTGTGCGTTTGCTTTGTTAAATCTCCAAGAAAATAAAAGAGAAGCCACACACACAGGAAGGAACCTGCTGCTGGCTGGGGGTGTCTGAGAGTCAAACACCCCTCTCCAGGAGCAGTTTCATTTATCAAGGAGCTCTGTCAGCACATAAATTGCTGTTCTCCAGGCCTGGCACTCGGGCTGCAGTAGAGGGAAGAAAGCTGAGGGTCCATAACCATCCATCTCCATCTGTCATTCCGGGGTGAGAGGGGAGCAGGGCCCCATCTCCAGCACCAGATTCTGCTCTCTGATACCCTCCTGGCAGCTCCTCATCCCCTCCTCTCCCTCTGTCCTGCCCTTACAAGTCGAGACTTGCTCAGTTCCTGCATTTTAAAATAAATTTGAGTTTATTTTCCCAGCATCTCGCTGGAAATGAAACTTTACCCAGGTGAGAAAAACACAAAAACACCACTCAAAGCCACATTTAAATGGACACGTCAAGGAAGTTTTAAATGTTATTTTCAGCCTCTTTTGTTACAACCATCTCAGTGCTCCCTGCAGAGCCAAAATGATATTGGATTTTAGTAGCACCTCTGGGTTTAGTGGGAGATAAGGAATGAAATGTGCCCACAGATGGGAAAGGGTCCTGCCAGCAAGGGGGAATTCAAATTATTTCTCTGCAGCCAGAGGGTGACTTCTAATCTGGAAATAACTTCCTTTATTGAAAACAAAGGAGAGGCTCTGTAGCTTCTGGTTAATTCTGGTTATTCAGCTGTTTTATAATGAAATGCAGGTTGAGAACAAATTTTAGGCAATTTATTTCACAGGTAAGGCTGATGGGAAACTACGGGGTGCAGGAGAGACTCCAAGTCCTTTATCAAAGAGGGTGCAGCAGGTGAATAGAGACGGGTGTAAGAAAAGATGTTAAAAGGGCAGCACACCTTGGTTTTCCTCAAAAAGATTTTTAAAGGAGAGCCAGGGAACAGAGCATCGACCTCGTCTGTACAGAAAAGAGGGATGAAGTGAATTTTCTAAGAAAGATGTCATCACTTATCCCAAGAAATGTTCCCCGGCATGGACTAGGCAGAAGAAAGCCCAGAGGCTGATTTCAGCATTTATATTGATTTATTACACCCGTCCAAAACAATTGCAAGAAGAATTTTTTTCCTCCGGGAAGCTCCGAAGTCCCAACCATGCCCTGGCCTCTTGATCACACGTCAAACCTTCCCTGGCAGTCCTGAAACCCAGAAAAGGGAGAGACAAACACGGAGCCATGGCCAAGTTGAGTTTTGAGGCAAATGTGTTTGTCTGAAAGGCATAAAGCAGCTCGGGGACGGGTTTAGCCTGGGAAATTCTGCTCTGCTGTAAATCACGAGCAGCTGGAGCCGCTTGTTCACTGCGGCTGGGAGCACTCCCGTGCTCATCCGGGCAGCCCGAGGAGGGATTATTTATTTCCCCAGGCTGAGAGCAAAGATCCCTCGGATGTGATAACAGAGCGGGTAAATCATTGCAGTGATTTAATTACGGCTGGTGAAAAATGAACCCCCCTGCGTTTCCAGCACTTGGGGGTTCACTTCCGTGGCACACCGGGCAAAAACACCCAGAAATAAACGTGGGCTCTACCTTGGAGTGTAAATTTGGGTAACTGGGGCTCCTGTCCAGGGGCTGAGCTGCCTCCTCCCCCCTGAGGCAGGTGCTTGGCTGGGCAGGGATGGGGAATGTGCCCGCAGGGATTCTGCTCCCTCCAAGGCCTTTTTTTAGAGGGAAATGTTGAACGTTCCTTCCTGGACGTGGCAGGCAGGTTTCTGTTGGAAGTGCAGCAAATAAAAGGGCTCCGTTTGGCAGTGTCAGGACAGGGCAAGGATCTTTTTTTTCCCTTCGAGCAGTAAAAACCTCCCAGCAGCCAATGGTGCTGAAAACCAAGGTGGGAGCAGATGGGAAGAGCCTCTCCATCAATTAAAAAAGGATCCACTTTCAAAGGAGAGAGGGTTTGGGGCAAGATACGGCAAATATATTCTGAATAATGTTATAGACATCATTATTATTATTAAAGTACTTCCAATGGGGCAATGAGCTCCTAAATGGAAAAATACTCCAACAAAATATGTCCAGCTCCAATGGAATGGTTTGGGTTTAATGATGTTTGTCCAAAAATTCCAAGCTTAAGGGAGATAAAAATTGGGACTGTTTGGCCTGGAGAAGTGAAAGGTCTGGGGAGAGCTCAGAGCCCCTGCCAGGGCCTAAAGGGGCTCCAGGAGAGCTGGAGAGGGACTGGGGACAAGGGCTGGAGGGACAGGACACAGGGAATGGCTTTAAGCTGACAGTGGGGAGATTTAGATGGGATCTTGGGCAGGACTTGTTCCCTGGGAGGGTGGGCAGGCCCTGGCACAGGGTGCCCAGAGCAGCTGTGGCTGCCCCTGGATCCCTGGCAGTGGCCAAGGCCAGGCTGGACACTGGGGCTGGGAGCAGCCTGGGGCAGTGGGAGGTGTCCCTGCCCAGGGGTGGCACTGGGTGGGCTTTGGGGTCCCTTCCAACCCTGTTCCCCCTGGGGCTGGGCTGTTTGATCAGATCCAGGTTCTCCCAACCTGACTCCTGTTTTACCTTCCAGGGAACTGAGGAGCACTCAGGTTGCTCTGTGAATCCCAGGAATGAGCACGTGGCTTTTACAAGCCCACTGCTGCATTTTATCCCACCTTTATGGCTCCTGTGGATGGGCATGGAGAAATAAGGAGAACTCCTGCTGCTTTTCCCTGTCCTGGATGTCTTGGTCAGAGCTACCAACTCTCCTTCAGCTCTGTTATAAAACTGCCTCAGAACAGCTTTTCTCGAGTTCCCAGAGAAATGTCACCAACTAAACCCACACACAATTTATCAGCTCAGCTCTCACTCAGCTGAGACCAGGCACAAACCCCAAAGGCTCATATCAAACACAAAAAACCAGAATATTAAAGGCACTCAGAAAGACACTGCTAGAAAAAACCTCATTCCACTTCCAAGGCACCTTGGCCAGAACTCCCAGACGAGCTGAATCCCTAAGGAAATCCTCCCCAAAGTTTTAAGGGCACAAATGGGTTCTGACATCGATCCCCGAGAATCTCAGTCTGCTTTGGGGTAGCCCTTCAGAGAGCAGACACACTCAGGGCAGTAAAATGGAGCACCCGAGGCCTTTAAAAAACCTGTGACTGAATTTTGTCAAAGGTCTCCAGAGTGTTTAAAAATATGTAAAAAAGGATTTACCCCTGGGCCTGGAGTTCAGGAAAATGTGAGAGCCCTCCAGAACAAGAGGGTTGAGAGGAATTCTCTGCCTGCAGGAGCCTCTAGATGAACACAAGGGTGTGAAAGGGAGAATAAAGAGATGGCAGAGGTCACAGAGGCGCAGGGAAGGGGTGAAAGAGCCCAGGAAATTCTGGAAGGGAGCAGGAGCAGCCAGGAATGCTGCGGGGTCAGGATCTGGGGATCACCAGAGCCAGCAGTGCCCGGCAGAGCTCTGCTCCCAAACCCTGCACTGAGCACTTGCTGCACTGCCAGAGGCTGTGACAGGGAATTAAAGATTCAGCAACCCGCAGGCTGCGCTTCTCTTCAGAGCTCTCTGTGCTACACTGCCCAAAACGCCCCAGCTGCTCTTAAAGCAAAGAATCCTACAAGGAAACCATGCTTTGATGGGGAACCAAAGCTTCCCTGCAAAGCTGGGCTTGGTGCAGGAAAATGCACCCTGGTGTTGCCTAAATTGAGGAGCCTGCAGAGTTTCCTCAGGATCTGAACCACTGCAGTCCTTTCGTGGTCACTGGCTCACACTGGAGCCTCCCCACACGAATTACCTGGGAATTCAGTGCTCCAGAGCTAATCCAGCCTCTCCTTTGCTGGATTTGTCTTTGTCTTAACACTTCTTGTGGCATCGGGGGGGGGAGCTGAAAAAATTCAACAACTTCAAATCCAGACCGACGCTCTGGGAAAATCAGGTTTTCCTTCCAGGACTCTGCTACACATTTAAGCTGCACTGAGGTCGGTTCTGCTCTGCACAGACCTCTGCAGGGAACTGGAAAATGCACCTGACATCCCCAGTTTTTTAGTCCCAAAGGTCAGATCAAAGATCTTAAATGTAGAAAACCACTTTGCCTTTTGCGCTGCTGCGGGATGAAGCCTGTCCAAATTACAGTGAAAGGAGACAAAAATAACTAAAGGTTTCACTGCAGCAGCAGTTTGGTTGAAAACCCCTTTTTCCTGAGATTGGCACGTCTGTTTTGATGCTCCTGCAGTGACAAAAATACCACTGCAGGCTGCAGTGGGTGTAATGGCACTTCAACAGAGCCGAGGTAAAAACAAGTAAATAAAGGTTCTTAAAGTAGTGCTCAGTGGAGCATAAAGTCAGAATATCCTGAGCTAAAACATGGGGATTTATAGGTTCACCTCCCTCCTCCTGCCCATCTCCAAAATGTGTTTTACCCTCTGGTGCCAGGGGTGAAATTCTCCCTCTGTCTGTAGAGAAATGAGAATTTCAGCCCACGTGGGAAACGTTTGGACAAATGTCCTTCCTGAAAGCAAAAGAAAACATTTTAAGACCCACAAGTATTTTGCCTGGGGAAATTTCCTCTTAATCTTGGCACTGACACCTCTCTCAGACACTTCTCAGCACTTCAAACCACGCGAGGGGCCAGCAGCAGCTATTCCCAAGGTATTTGGTTTCTCCCCACAGGTTTTTGCAGCGATTAAGTGACCTCAGATCTGAGGGCTGCTCTTCCCCTGGAGTGACAGGTAATTGAACAGGAGTGCAGGAGGTGCTGAACAAAGATGTTTCCTCCAGAGCAGCTCATTTTCTCCGCCAAAGAAAACCTTTTCTAACCTGAGAATGGGGTAAAATGCTCAGCTGACATTCTCTTACAATGTTCCATAATAAAACACAATTGCAGAGTCAGAGTTAATGAAGAGATGCAGCGAAGATGATTTTGGGCATGGTTTTGTGAGCAAGGGTGTTAAAACTGAGCAGCTCTTGGACAAAGAGTGATTTTTGGGGACCACTCAGCTGCAGGGCGATACCCAGAGGCAAGGGGGTATCCCTGGCTGGCATCCTTGGGAAAACAAAGCCTGCCCTGGCTCTCAGTCCCCCTGCCAGGGAGACACTTCCAGGTGCTGCATTTGTCCCTTCCTGAGACAGAAACTCCTTTCTCTGCACACCAGCAACTCACAGAAATGTCTCCATGCGGGCAGAGAAAAGCCAAGTGGCTAAAAAACTTTTAGGGCTGCAAATGACGAAGTCCCCAAGGTTCTTTACCAAAATCCCTGTTGTGGACACGGAGCTGGGCCCTGGGGATTCCCTCTCTCCAGGGTTTGTGTTCTGTCCCAGGCAGCCTCGGGTCAGGTCTATCTTCTCCTCTCTCCTGCAGTCACAGAGTGATTTAGGTCGGAGAAGCCCCCTCAGACCATCGAGCCCAACCATCCCAGCAGTGCCAAGGCCACCGCTGCCCCGTGCCCCCGGGTGCCACCTCCGCAGGGCTCTTCAATCCCTCCAGGCACGGGCACTCCACCCTGGGACCCCGTTCCGATGCCTGCCCACCCTTTCCATGAAGAAATTTTCCCTGATATCCAACCTGACCCTCCCTGGCACCGCCTGGGGCCGTTCCCTCTCTTCCCCCCAGTCGGGCACTCTGCTGCTGGAGCCAGTTCCAGGTGCTGGGGAAGGAAGTGGGATTTGGCATCCCAAGGCTGTGAAATCCCTGCCCGGAGCCTGCCCCCAGTGCCAGGGTCTCTGGAGGGCAGTGGAGATCCAGGAGCTGGGAACACCACCCAGGACTGCAGGAGGACAGGATTTATGCCAGCACTGCTGAGAAACCTGCACAGAAATTACTGCACTCGCAGGAGGTGGATGGCATCTGATAAAGACTGGAAATTCACTGGGAATTTCAATTAACCTGTTTTAATCTTGGAGCCATTTAAAAGCTTTGCAAATTCCCATTCGCTCTGGTTTTAAATTATTTAGCTTTTTATTCCAGATTAGCTCTTTCACTATTTTCACGGGTGAGGCATAGGAAGGACACTGCAGGTTGCCACTTGCTCCCAGCTTCCTACCCAGGAAA
>VYZQ01037412.1:0-38237 GCA_013400655.1 Mystacornis crossleyi
ATAACAATAATAATAATAGTAATTAAAAGGATGGTTGGTAAATAGTTGTTTGAGTTTTTACAGAGCCAGCTTGAAAAATAGGCCGAGGACTGGGAAGAAGACTGCTTTATTTTCTTTCCTCAAGGTTATATTCCTCTCTACTTTATCTACCACCATTGTAATTCTGTTCCTAAACCTAATAAATTTCCCACAGAAGCCCTATTCATTCTAAAACCTATGACTGCTGATTCAGGGAACTGTCATGTTTTTCCATGCCAGCATCAGTTCACACTGCACTAAAAAAAGCAAGATAAGGACTAGAAAATAAAAGGCAACATTGTGCTTTTACCCAAAAGAAAGAGGCAGCTTAGGGGGAGTTGATAGTCTTATTTTGCTGATCATCAGTCTCTGCAATAGGCTCTGTAACCAAATAATGAAACATAGGCTGAAAGAACCACGATTTCGTAAGAAATCTGACCTCTCTTACACTGAAATGTAGAGCTAAATGTGGGGTGTAGCTGTATCTGTGCTGTACTGCCCAGGCTGAACAGCCACACAAATGTGGGTGCTGCGGGTGGTAAGAACACAACAGGCACCCCTACACTGCCCCAAGGACCATGGTAAACATTCCCACGAGCAATGTGACACTTGCAGACCAGAAAAGGGGGGTTATTCTTTTCCTTCCAGCTTTGAAACAGATGCAGTCTTTATATCAGAGAGACTTTTATTTCTTTTAGTGAGTAGAAAGCAAGATCCTCTCTGCCACTGCACAACACACATGGAGCCAAAGAGAGAGCCTGGAGCCCCACAGCACCCCAGCTCCTGCCACGGAAGGATCACTTCAAAGCACACAGCACTCCAGGCTGCCCTGTGCCTGGGCTTCCCTCAAAGCTTTCCAAGAGGAGTATAGCAAAAATGCTGGGTGTTTTTTGATCCTGGCATCGGCTCAGGAGTAAGTGATCAGATACCACCAAACTGTTGTTTTGCCATCCAGAACGGGGCACTTGCACTCCCTGGTCCCACAAGACCAGCTTTCCACAGGCAGCCTCACCTGCTTCCTGACACTCCTGATCACATTTTCCTTCAAAAAAAACATTGATATAGTCAGATTTCAAACATTTGTTTTCACTGGCTCTCTTTCTCTTGGGTCTGCTCTTTACATGCTTCTCTTCCCTGAACCTGCCGTGTGTCACTGTGCCAACAGAAATCATAATTAACACACAAATATTCAGAGGGTAATAGGCTAAACAGCAAGATTTGTTGTGTTTGTACACATTTCCTTTTTCTAAGATTATTTCTCTCATAGTAGAACTCTAGGCATTCTCTTTGAAGCTGTTTTAATTGGGGAAGAGCTTGCCCATGCCAGCTGTTAAAACACTGATATTTGCCACCGTTGAGGTGCCTTTTGGTTTGGTTTGTCTTTTTGCTGATACAATTTGCTAAGCGGCCAACCTCATCATCTTAATTTATTTACTGGCTCATCTCAAGCAACAGCTACAAGTTAATTACAGTTTGCTTTTTGTAACACAAAATCATGCAGCAAATGTTTTTTTTTTATCAGTGATCAAATCCTTGGATTATTCTGTTAATCATGACCTGGATTAACCACAAAGAGTATTCCAATTTAGTAGACAATTTCCCTGGCTTATCTTTGCAGTCGCAAGCTGTGTTTCCCTGGCAGAAAGTAAGGTAAAACCATTAAGTGTGCTTTGGGAATGGCATTTTATTTCTGTATCAAGGGTTCTCCGTTTAAATCTACCACCATTTCTGCTATTAAAAGGAGCAGAGCAGCAATCCAGCCTTTTTGTAATAATTCATAACCTCTCAGCAACCAAGAGCACGTTACACAGAAACTGCAGCGTGATCCATCTCCACCCCCCACGGACTCAACTTTTGTTGGCAGATTTGTCAATCATGTTTATAGGCTCCTCTCTGCTGTACAGTCAGGAATTCTCATCCTCTTTTGATCTGTGTCATAAAAATGTAGCAGGACTGATATACACCCAAGGCCTTTCTGTTGATTTGTTTCTGTCGCACAAGCTATGTCTAATTTATTTATAACTTATCTCATTCTATTAGATCACTTTGTAATCATATTTAATTTAGATTTATTCCCGACAGTTCAGGCTGGCTCCAGGCATTTAATTAAATTTCGCCCTCTTAAGCCACTTAGTCAGTCTAGATTTTAAACATGATGTCGTTTTCCCTAGGACAGCGCTTTTCTATCCCTAACCTTTGAACTGGTAATTTTTGCAGTTGCATCTTACGTCAAATTTTCAAGAACTCCTTTAAATCCTGGCCTTGGTGCTGTGCAATGCAAGCCCCTGTAAGGAGCCCAGATAGAGGAAGCCCAGCACCATCCAGCCATGCTTTGATGGGCACTGCACCATTTAGACACCATTTTAATCTGCGTTTTAACCTGAAATTGAAACCACCAAGTCAACCATAGCAGAAGGGAAGAGGTCAAAAGCAGAGATAATAAAGCTAATAAAATATGCTATTAAATTACAAATTTTGTTTGGTTTTGAAGGTTCGAATTGAGAATTAAAATCTGTGTTTCTTGAAAATGCTAGTATAAAAGTATTGAATACTGCTAGAATGCAATTCAATTCAAATGATTTTAAATCAAGATTATTACCTTCTAGGACCTGAAAGTGTTTAGAAAAAGAACAAAATATATAACTAAAATTAAGATTATAAAATAGCTACAATTTTCATTAACTACTTTGGTTTTCTTCCTTGATTTTTATCAATAAGCAAAAAAACCTTTGCATGAACAGGATTCTTCATGGTTTCTTAAGAATTTTTGCCCTGCTGCTGATTACTGAAATTTGTCTCTCTTCTTCTGCTGGAACTGACAAATTACAATATTTCAGAGAACACACTTCAAATTTCCCTTTGTTCTGCAATTTGCCTCACCTTTGTTCCTCAGTCTTGAACAAAACCCTATGAGTTTCACTAATGCCTCCTGCTTACTGGAAATCCTTCCTCTTAATTTTCTCCTGCCACTCTACCAAGTCTGATATCATCAAAATGCAGACTGAGACATGACTCCGAAATAGCCACACACCTCTGTGTGCTTTGAGTTCCTAAAGCACCTGGACATCCTGCCTGCTGCTTTCTTGCCCACACTCAGGGCAGAGCACACTGCAGAGACAGCTGGGCTAATCATAATGCAAATTCAGTGATAAACTAGTCACTTAAATTCCACTAATATATCTTAATTTTTCACCCAGCAATATGATATATGGTGCCAATATAATTCAATCTTCTTATATTTTTCATGAGTTAAATAAATCACATCAAGATAGAGTCCTTCAACCATAGTACTTGACTCTGCCTGCAAATCTCCTTCACACGGGTGCAGAGGAAACTCCACATCCCCCTTTACTGGCATCAAGGAAGTCGAACCCAAGTCAGTGTGGGTCCCAGGAACCAGCAGGTGATGGACACAGGCGGTCCCCCAGGTTAGCACCCTGTCTCTGTGAGTTACAGTTTCAGAGGAGGCATAAGGAGAACCTCTCTGTAGGAGCTCTCCTGCTGCTGCTCAAGCTCAGGCACTGGGATAAGAGTAATTACACCCTTTCCATGATTCTGGACTTTCTTTTTAAAGCAGAGAAATTGTTTCAACCCTTCCTCCTTCAGCCCAGTGGATTCACAGCATCCTCAGAAGCGTCTGGACCATTTCAGCATCAACATCTTGCCTTCAGCACTGCTGGGCAGGAGCAGTGAATCCACTGAAGGGCATTCCCCCAGAACTGATTTCCGGGTGGTGAAAGAGGGCTCTGATTTGTTGTGTGTCCCTGTTCAGAATCTCACAAACCTGGGCCACCCAGGATTCCTCCATGCTGTTGCTGCTGGGTTTCAGTTTTACATTGTGGAACCCCAGGCTACTTGAATGAAAGTATTGTAAAAATCTATTTTCTTCCTCATATTTTGCACGGAAAAGAGCAAATAGACAATTCCCATGAGTAAACATCCACTGTTATAAGCAAAGATCATGGAATGAGACTTTGGAGGTACAAGCACCATTGCTACCAGAGCAGTCACTTGTACATCTCAATCTTCATAGTGGTCACTGTGGTTTAGGGAACTACAGTTTTATAAGAAATTTCTTTAGTATTCCATATTAAGGTATTTTGTCATCATAAAATAGTAGAAATCAAGAAAAATGTGTTTCATATCCTTGCTTTCCATTTTTCCCTCTCTATCAGAGGTCATTCTGCTACAGAACACTTGCTCTCCTACCTCTGGCAAAGCTGCTCTTTGTCGTCTTCCCTTCATCATTTATTTTCAAAGCTGCTCTATAAACTTCTTATCAATGCATTTCTAATAATCTTAACAGACTTTTATCAAGGAAAATGATAAGTTTCCACTGTCAAGAGGCCTTTCTCTGAGCCTCAAGTGCTGACATTTTTTGACAATTTATCTAAAGTCAATTGTCTTCTATTGACTTTATTCAGCTGCTTCCAGAATGACGATACTTTTTAGCTCTGACAGTTCATTTGGCTTTCTGTGCTTTCTCTCTCTTTTGGTTTTTCCCTACCATCCATAAATCTTAAAAAAAAAAAAAAAAAACACCACTGTATTTTGCTAACAATGTCTCACTTCAAATGTGTTCCATTAATTTCTCTCTGTTGCTCTCACTTCCATCAAAACCAGAAACAACAAAACATTTTAAAAAGCTATTGAGGGTTTTATTTGATAGCCAATTTAGGTATGTTTTTAATATTTCAACTTGTAGGCCAGTGGAGTGTTACTTGCTCTCATCTCCCTTTGGAATCACTAAGTGCTCATCCTGGAAGATGCTGGAGATGGCCCATGGGCCACAGCTGCTTTGTACTAGGGAAGCCAGCAAGGGGTGGCTGTGTTCCTTGGGCATCCCCAGTCCCTTTATCCATCCAATCCCTCAGTTTCCAGCTGGTCTGAGGTTTGACTCTGCACCTTCTTTCCTGACAGCTCATTACGAAGTCCCCTTGTGTTCAGCAGAGAGAGATGAAAGCATCATTTACAGCCTTTGCTGAACTGGAACCACATGTCTATATTCTTCTGTAAAGGACTTTTTTTTGCAATACAACTCCATTTTCCTACATGTTCTTTCATTCTTCATACACAAACGAATTGATCAAGCCTTACTGTATATTCTCTGCAATAAAACATTTCAAGATTTATTCCAACCTTATGTTGCTGCAATGTCATGTTAGGAAGCAAATTAAGTTTATTTTTATATCAGTTTCTTACAAGACTATTGTTCAAACAGGGATCTCTTCTTCTTCTAAATATCCATCTTTTTATTCTCTTTCCAGTTCCCATCACCTTTGCCTTTTCCTTTCATTTGTTGCAGACTAATGAGGTCTTTCTTTCAGAACATGCTTATAACACCCCCACACCACAGTTTGGACATAGAGCAGCCCAGCATTTCCAGATTCCCTGTCTCATGAGCCCAGGAGATGCTTCAGAAGCCCCTGGCCCAAACCAGAACTCAGCTTTATGGCTCTGTGACCACTCTCTGCTCCCCAGCCCAAGAAGAACAGGGTTTGATTGAGGGTCTGATGCCAGTTAAAAGAAGAAGGAAACTTTTTCATTTTCTAGATAATCTCTTCTACCTTTCCCAAACCTCTCTCACCTTTGCATTTCCTGGAAAATTTCTGGCACACCTCAAATTCCCTGCAGTCATTTGCCATGGATTTGTGCCTGTTTACTGTAGCTGTATCCACTCTGGTGAGAAAGCCCTCTCTGCTCCATAAAGGGTTCCTTAGCTATGACTTGCAGTAGCTAATTTTAAATTCATAGTTGTCACCATTGAAAAGCCTTCTTCAGCAACTTCTGCCAGGTGTGTTCATAGCTATTACATCAAACCCTCCTCCACTACCTAAGAACAGAACAAATAAATTCTAATCACATGTACAAACCTCCTTCCAATATTTGCTAAGCATTAAATCAACTCTTTATCTTTTCTCTTATTATTTCCCAGCATACTCTTAAAGCTCAAGAGAGCCAGAAAATGAGAGGAAAAGTGCAGAGCATGCCAAAAGAAAGCAGGGGAGCACTGCACGTTTTTTATTCAAGGGAGAAATCAGAGGCTTGAGTGATGGCTGACGACAGACTGGTTGTTCAGGATGAGGAGTCCAGCACCAGATTTGAAGCTCATGAAAGTCTGAAGCTGATAACTAGACCACAGCCTTGAGAAATACATTGGGTGAAAAGGCTTATTATTATCAAGAAGAAAATGTGTAGGAATTTTATGCAGGAGATGTAGGATAGAGAAGAGACAGTCTTTTCTTCACATAGATCTGTTTGGCAGGTGCTGGCACAGCCTCTTTACCTTTTAATCTCTTCTAGGTCTTCATTGTTATTTACTTACGCCACCATCACAGCCTTAAAAAAATCAAGATTTGATTCAGGGTGGAATTTTTCTACACTTCTAAATGACTGAGACCCGTGAGTTCCTTTTGCTTTTGATAGCAAATGTGCTCCTAAGAATGCATGGAATCTTTAATCTGCCAGAATTAGAGCTGGCAGAAGGAGCATGTCTGTAGTAGGTGAAAAACGTTGCAGCAGCACTGGAAGCAAAGACACTCCCTCCTTCTCAGAGCCACATTTGCCTCAGTCAGAGGGAAAGTGCCTTTGCTTGCCCACAGCTCAACTGAGCACACCTCCAGGAGCAAAGCTGAGGAGAGAACAAGAGGTGCTGGTCCCAAAGCCACTCCAGAAGCAATAAAATGAGAGTTGAAAGCCTCTGTTTGACAGACTGCAAAGTCAGAGAGAAATGGGATCTTAGACATGCACGGAGTCAACCTAAACACAGAATCTTTTTCCTTAAAAAAAGACCAAGAACACCCCCCACAAATTCAATCTCAGCCCTCTGTGTGCAGCTGCACACAGACATGCAGATACCCTTGTTCTACCAGCTCCAAATCTGAAGGTTGCAAGGACAATGAGTTCAATCTGGATAGCCAAATATACTGCTATAAATAGCATACAAAGCTGTGAAGAATATGTAATGCTACCAAGAGAATTCCTTCATATTATCTGAACCATACTTTGGAGCTTTCATAATTTTCCTAACTGAAGCCACCGGAATTCTGCACTGCATGGGGATTAACACACCTGTCATGTTTTCTGTGTTCCTGAAATCATTGTTTCTGGAGTGCATTTGTAAAAGAAGTTCACATCAAAACGTGTTCCCAGTAAAATGGAAACTAAAGAGTGTGGAAAGGTGCCTGTGTTAGAGTGGGCTATGGATGGGGGCAGAAGCCAAAGTCCTGTACTGGAAAGCACCATTAATGCCATGCATCTTGTACAAAGATACATGAGAGAACACATTTATGAAGAGAAAAGGAGGACAGTACAGGGCTAAGGGCAGAGAGGGGCAGAATCTCCCTCCTCTGTGAGGAGTGGCTTTCCCAGGTAGCCACTACCCACAGTCACAGAGCAACCAGCAGCCCTTCAGCTGCTCCATCCTCACCCACTCCAGGTGAATCTCCCCTCTCAGCTCTGTTGTGCCAACAGGAGCTGGCCTCCAGTCATAACTAGTGCCTTTCACTGGAGTAATGAACTCTGAGGGCAGAGGGAAGAAACCGTGCATTTGAAATGTCAATCAGCACATGCCACAGAGGATTCTTCCAACAATGTCCCCCACAAATGTCAGGGCTCAACACGTCTACTAATTACAGGGAGCAAAGGACACCTAGAGCAAGAATGGTAAATTAAATCAAGGCTGTTTCAAAGGAGGAATAGTTTCAAAGCACCTGACAGTGTAGGGAAGGAACAAGGAAAATGGTCCTCATTATTAGAATATGCTGCCAATATTCTTAATGAAATTTTGGTTGTTTAAATTCAGATTTCATATTTGCACATAACCTATACAGAAGCAAAGGAGCCTACTCTGGGAAGCTAAGCAGCCAAATCCTACTAATTCCTGCTAATAACCAATATTCCACTGCAAGTTGCTGAAGCTAAAAAAATTAGTAAACAAGCAAATAAGACAAGCTGAAAAGCAGAGTATCACAAGCTGGTTTTTATGGAAGTTCAATGACTTGTAGCTGCTTGTGGAAAGCAGTCGTGATTTCCTACTCTATCTGACAGTCAGAGAGGTAGGAGGAGAGAGCCAGTTGCTCATATTGCCAGAATGGCTCCATCCTCCCCACCAGGGCAGCAATATGTAGCCTGCTCCAAACTGATGAGCAACGGGAGGGAGCAAGTCCTGGCAGGACACCGAAAAATTTTAACTGCTGCAAATTCAACACCATTTCTACAGGTCATGTTACATGGCCCAAGAGGGGCCTGTTAGATCAAGTGACATAAAGCCATTAAACATTATATTTCCCCAGTGTAACTGGAGTAATGAAACACCTAGAGTTAGATGAGTCTGTGCTACCCTTGCCTGGAAATATCAAAGCTGTTGCTGCTCGGGAACTGTGCCTGGATTGAAGGGAGTGATACGTGTGAGCCAGCAGAGATACAGAGCCTGGGGCCAGGTCTGCAGCAGAAGGACAGAGCCCACAGCACAGCAAAAGATAACCAAGCACTAAAGGGGTTGTCAGGAGCTCGACAGCTCCCATCGAGCGCCTGAAGGTGCTCAGCTTCCCAAAGTGCCCTTGTGGGAGAGCTGCACACTTCCGAGGTGTCATTCCACTGATGATGAGAAGCGATGGGCAAACACAGCCCCGAGCAGCAGCTGGAGCGATGGGATGGAGTGGCTGCTGAGGCAGCAGCACTTGTGCCACACCAGGGCCGTGTGTGGGCGGGCAGGAGCCGTGTCCCCTGCTCCGGCCAGCCGGGAGCATCCCAGGGCAGGCTGGGAATGACAGGGTGCCACATCCCATCCCTGCTCCAGCGCTAACAGACCTCGGGGTCACTCCCAGGTTCATCCCTCTGCATTAAAAGGTTTCATTAGAAGGGCTGTGGGGTCACACGAGGAGTAGGAGAGGTGGATGTGCTGCCGGGAAGCCAGAGCTGGGTGGTGGGCGCCAGGCTGTGGGCACAGGGGCTCTCCAGACACTCAGGTGTTCTCACACCCTCACCACCCTGGAAGACAAAGTGAAAATTTGGCTATAAAATGAGCTGGTCAGCTTTGGTGGGACCTTAAGCAGCTTGGGGTAGTGAGTGGCATCCTTGCACCTGGGAGGGGAGGGGGGTTGGAACTCGTTCATCTTTAAGGAGCCTTCCACCCCAAGCCATTCTACGATTCTATGAAATCCATGGAGTTAAATGGTGACAAGGAAATGCAAACGAAGGCCAAATGTGCCCAAAGCTGAGAAGCAGCCTCAGCAGCTGTTTGCCAGGTTTATAGGGGTGAAGTGCAGCATCAACACCCAGGAGAAAGTTTCCAAAAACACTGTTTTTCTCAGCAATTTTCCAATTAGCTGGCTTGACACAATAACCACCCCTGTGCATCCCAAACCTTTTTAATAAAAATGCCAGGAACTAGACCAGGCAGGTTAGTGGGCAGTGAGCCCAGGAAGAGGGCAGGCTGGAATAGCCCCACCATGTTCCCCCCTGCTCCAAACCCTCCCACCCTCCCAGCACGGAAGGGCACATCATTTTCCACTCTCCATTTATGACTTTTTTTAAAGCACCGTATAAATTCGAGTCTATGTGAAGCTTTTTCCACAAAAGTGCTGCTTGCCAATGCTCCTTTTGAAGAAATACTTCCTCAGATTCCATTGCTGCCAGTTGCCAAACCATGAACACCCTGAGATAAGGAACCTTGCCCAGGTGTTGCAGTAGCTACTTGTGGGACGTAGAGATACTACCCAAAATTAAAGTATGAGAGAGGGAGAGAACAAAGATATAGATAGGTCAAGAACAGCAGAACAGCTACAGGCACTTCTGCTCTCCCTCTCATCCCTCTGCTCCCCAGGGATACTGTCAAGGTCCTGGCCCACAGCAGAGAGCTGACAAAAAATAGTAAAACTAGCAAAATTTTCATTTTTAGCTCAGGCTTTTTCTGTTGAAAGGAGGCCTCCTCTCTTCTATTATATTTTCTTCAGGCTTCAGGGTCTGATCACATCGCTTTAAAAGTTTCCTTTTTTTCCGGGAAGATAACCCCCCGTCAACTTTATTTCAAATGCTTGCACTTTAATATCAGCCACAGGCTACTTCAGGAATTATATATATATAAGAAATTTTTTAAAAAGACACATCCCAAAAGATGAGGAAGTCAAATTATTTTCCCTGCTTTGATGTTTATTTGTGTTTTGTACTGCAGGGCACTTGTGCAATATGCACAGAGATGCCAGGAGAATGAGTGAATCCTGTTCAAGTAATTTAGAGGATGAAATGGTAAAAGAAACCTCTTTGAACTCAGCCCAATGGCACACTGGGAAATGCACCTCCCAGTCTGCACACTGCCATTTTTTCCCAGCATGGGTTTGTTACCACCAAGGCAAGACTGGCCATAAACACACCAGGCAGGACTGGGATGCTAAGCCCCTTCGTTCTCTCAGGGTTAGAGACAGCACTAGAGGCAGATTTGATACCAAGGAAATACATGCCTTGTTTTTCTTCAGATCCCTCTGGATTTAAAAACTTAAAAACCAAAAAATCTCATCTTTGTACATAATTTAGGAAATTGGTCCAAAGTTGCAAGGGAAATGCAGAAGAGAGCTCTGTACCTGCACCTCATTTGTATGAACACCACACCAGTGCTTGGCTAAATAAACTTAAGTATTGCAACCGTAAATTGAAATCCAAACCTTGGCTAATGTGAATTAGTGCTGGATTATAATGCTACATCATGATAAGCAGCTTCAAAATATTTCAAACAGATTTGGAAAGTTGTTCTCCACTAGATTATAAATACTATTAACAGATAACAAGCCATAAAAGCCCATCACTTCAAAGGGGTTCTTCTGGCCATTTCCTATCAGAGGAGCTGAAGGGACATAGTTTACTGAGTTAAATTTGAAAACAGAAAGCAAATCACAGCATCTAGAATTATTATTGATTCCTGAAGTTATTAATTTTAAGGATTACGTTGTTCACTTCACTTTTGTTAGGGATAACACATTAGCTAGATATAACAAGGGATAAGACAGGCTAAGATTTTAGCTCTAATCATTAAGGGCCTTTGAAGTTATGCATGAAATCCCTATAAAGATGATGGTTTTTGTCCCCAGAACAATACTGGGGACATGAGGGAAGAGCAGGGAGCTGACTTGGGCTGAGAAAAGAGGCAGGAGGCTTTGGCAGGAAACAGCTTCATGTGTGAGACACCCAAGCACTTCCCCATGTCTGCACAGGACACGCCTTTGTTAACTGCATAGGAAATAGTCATTATTGACAGATTCACTCAGTGTTATGCCAGCAGCTATGCAAACATGTAGTTTAAAAAGCAGCAACAAAAAATGTCCTTCCCAAATGAACAAATCACAGAGGATTAATGAAATGGGGCAGCCAAGGCCTCCTGAGGGAACACCAGACTAAATTAAACTTGCCATCAGCTGATCAGCATGAAGTTTTCTTCTCAGCAAAACCCATCAAAAGAGATTTCATTGCAAAGCACTTCTTGGACAACTAGTTTTTATTAAAGAGTTCTCAAATGTTTTCCTCCTTACTCCAGCAAACATGTCAAACCCCTGCCCAGTCTCAGTGACAGCATTTGCCCCGACCTGGAGAGTGAAGGGGGTTCCCTCTGTGTGATTCGAGCTGAGCTGTCATGCTGAGACCTATTTTGATCCTGGAAATCGAGATTACCCAGCAGACCAAATGGGTCTGTATTTAGATTGTACTGTCTAGCCACTAACAGAGATTTCAAAAAAGTGCTTCATGGGAAGGATTACCCCAGGATCTGTCTGTCTGGTACTTCTGTAAGTACAATCCCCTTTCCCAAATGCCCAGGGTACTCCCTATGGGCAGCTTGTCTCAATGGCTACAAATCTCTCATATAAACCACATAACAGGTAGTGACACATTTACAGCACTTTTCATCTTTACGGCACTGTGTGCTGGTCAGTTTTTATTACACTTACCAGACAAAGTGCTTTCCTTCATGTCCACTAGCAAAGAGATTTTCTTTCCCAGACAAGCTTTTAGTCTGACAATCTGTAACTATACAGTAAAGATATAGACACGTTCTCCCATATTCCAGTAATTGATAGAAAAAGTTAGGTCTAAGCCCAGTATGTTTCTGCCCCCATTCCCAACTAGTCCATCACATCATTCTGAAAATGTTCTTTTTATGGTGCCTTAGTACTTGGCACCATCTAGGCCTGAAGTACTCCCCCAAGGGTTTGCATTAGGCTCAGAAAGGATGAAAGAATGAACTAACAAGATCAGAGCTGTAGCAGGTTCAGCTTTAGGGGCCACAGCAAGTAAATTTCTGGTTTGTAACACTTGCTTATTCCTGAAGTTATTAATCGCTCCCATGCAGTATTTATAGCTGGGCTGTCTGCTTCCCTTTCCCCCAAGCAAAACTGTCACTATTTTAATGCTATAATAAGCTGATTTCCTAATGTATAACTTCAAAGGGAAACTTTCTTCTTCTGCTTGATAAAGTATTAATGGGGATAACGAAGCACGGTGATGTTACACAGAACCCCAAGAACCCTTTGGGGCTCCAGTGCAGCACAGTTCCTGGCTGGCAGCTTTTGTTCTTGCAGGTTATCTCATGAAGTTGCCTGCAGGAAGTTCTCTGTCTTCTTTCCAAAATTGTGCCCAGGGACTAGAAGGATTTTCCCAGCACATTCTCTTCCCTTTACAACACCCAATCAAGGTTGTGTCAGGAGAACGAGCTGCAGAGGAGGCCCCTTCATTTCACACCTGGGAGGGTTCAGCAACAAAGGGACAAGTTGGAAGGGATGAAGGAAGAGGCAAGAACAGGCCAGAACAAGGTATGGTTTAAAGACTCCTCAAGAGAAGGCCAAAAGGATGCATCCAGGCTGCATCTGCCAGCCAGACCCACTGCCCATGATAGCCAAGGTCACATACAAGCTACAGCCAAAAATGCTTCTCCCTTTCAGCTAGGGAGGGTCTGGTGGAGCTCCCTCAATCATTATTTGATGCACAAACATGTGGGTTTAATCTGTCAAATACAGCACACACACCTGTCCTGGGTTCTCGACACCAGCCCATGCTCCTGCAGTGAGATGGATTTGCAGGAACCACGCTCCAAACTGCTTGAGGAATTCAAACATGTAGGATGGCTGGAAAGCTGTAAGAGGAGCTGTCAGGGGAAAAGAAAGCTGAAGAATAGCTCAGACAGCAGTTCTTGCTGGGGGCTGGAAGCCACAGGGTGCCAATCATGGACAGGCATGCCTTGCACAGAGATAACAGAGGTGCTGAGCTGCAGGGAGCATCACTTCAGATGAGACCTCGCTGCCTTATCGTGGCTGTCGGCTCTGATGCAAGGGGTAAATGCAGCTGTGCTCTATGGTGATTTACTCAAATTCCCAGTCAGGTCTTCAGATTCTATAATTTCTTTTTCCAGCATTGTCAAGACTTCTGTGTAAAAGGAAGATGCTTGGGAGAACCAGCTCTGCACGTGTTCTGCATGTGGGCAAATACAGCACGGGCTGGGCTGAGGTGGAGTGACTGGGTTACACCTTGGGGGTGGTGCTGTGCTATCACTGCTTATGAGCTTTCCGTCAGATCCTTCACTGCTTTCCATCTCATTTCATAATGACTCGTATCGCTGCTGCCATAGTCCCCAAACACTCAAATTCAGTTCTTTGTCAATATATTCAATATTCAGTTGTTAAATCTGAATCGCACTTACATGAAAAAATGGATTCTGTGCTACTGGTGCCATCCCACAGGTTTAATGTCACCCCTGGCTAACCTCAATAAGCATTTCAGCACCCCAAGTCATTATTCATTAAAGGAACATCAGTTTCTGGCCTCTGTAATGGGTCCAGAGCTCCATCCTGCTGTGATGGAGCCAGAATCACCTGTGCCAGTGCTGCAGCACCATCCTTTCTGTGTGGGGATCACACAATCCAGTTGCTTATTCAGCCTCTCGCAGAGGAATATTCATTAATGTTTACTGATGTAGAATGCACACACTACATTAGTCACAATCCTGTAAGTAAACATGTTTTTCATCCACACTACATTAATCCTGAGCCTATAAATAAACAGATAGAGCACAGTCATAGCCTGCTAAGATACCCCCTGCAGAAAGAGAGTTACTGTACCAGAATACAGCACAGAGCAGAGTTGTGGTATTATGAAGAGGCCACAGCTTTGGTTATTATTGTATAATGGGAGGTTATTTAAAGGAAAAATCAGGATTTAGGTGGGCAGGGTGGGGACATTTTTGTAGTGCAGTACTGACTTTCGGTACGGTCTCATTTAAAGGTGTGAGCTGCTACCCACAGCCTTGGGTAACAACTTTATAATAAAGCCAGCTAAATAAAACCTGGTGTCCCACCAACAGCACCTAAAAGACTGGATCATGCACAGAGACTTTTCCTTACAAGATGAGGAATATACAGTGCCATCTTGCATTCCCACAGTATCCCTTCTACTTGCCCACCATCCTGAAGGAAAAGGACAAAAAGGACCGTGCTTTCCAAATTAAGTATCTGCAGGAATGACTTTACCAGTCACAGACATGTGGCAGCCAAATCGCTGCACACCAGCGGGGCTGGAGAGGACACTTCCCAAGAAGATGACAAGGAACCATAAGGAGGAGAACATGCTCACCTAAAGTGGGATTTGAAGCCATTGTGAGTGGATATTGGTGCCTGCATAAAAGCTGTAAAAAGCAGTTCTTAACAATCCACTTTAGACATCAACCAGCTAAAGAAATGCCAGCAAAAGGGAGGGGGAGAAAAAAAAAAAAACAAAAAACAAAACACCATTAAGATGATGGAAAGGTACAGAAAGGAAAACAAAATTAAATTGAGCCCCTTTAACCTCAAGCAAGTGGGCCTGGAAACTTGAAAATAATTCAATACAAGGAAAGAGCAAGGAAAAAGGAAAGGGAAGTATTAGTATTTAATCTAAGTCACAGTTTCACTGATTGTGTCTTATTCTTTAGCACAGTTTTGGGCTAGACCTGACATTTTTGTTTTTGCAATCAATAATAGATGTGTTTTAACAGGTGATGAACCTACAACTAAGAGCATCTTACAAGTCTCTCTGGCTGTGTGCACCTGCATCTGTACAGCCTGAATTATGTTCAGGAGGCCATAAAACAGAGAGCACTGAACACTACTCACATGGTTGGTAATATGATGCATTGGCTATTTTAATTAACTCTCCCACTGGGAGCTGTTTATACAAAGCACCATAAAACACGTTCTTAATTTTTAAGACTTTAAAGATATGTAGTCGTTTGAACAAAATTAGAGCAAGCTATTTAGGCTGCCCCTAGAGATCAGGACTGATGTGCTCCTCTTTCCCCCATGAGGAGTGGACCAAGCCAGCAGCCCTGAAGAAGGAGTGCAGATGATTGCTAAGGTATGAGATTTACTTGATATACGGAATATCTGAGGCCTGAGCAAATTTCCCTGTAACATTTCCCTTCAAAAGTTTGTACTGCATCTTATCCTGTGAAAGGCACTTAAGCAATCAGAAAAAAAGTTAACTATTAGTAAACTGCTTCCTTTTCTGGTTTTCCTTCTCAAGAGGGTGTAATCAAGGGAAATGTAATTGTTCATGAAAGACAACATCTGCCCTACGTATCCATCACATTTCCACTTGGAAAGCTTCCCAGTGTGACTGTTGTTTGGTGTGCATTACCTTTACACTCATCATTAATGAAGTTGATTTCGTTATTAGAGATCTGGAAGCTGTAACAGGGGGTGATGTTCACGTCCAGAGCATCTGCGTGCTTTTGGTAAGAGATGCACCTCACCAAAAGCAGACACAGATGACTAATCCAGTGGTCAAGGTATGTTGAATTTTGATTTTATTTAACAGTAATGAAATCTAACAAATGCACCAGAGGGATGCATTTTCATAAGCAGACAAGCAGATGGGTGAAGAAATTTGACTTGCTATAAAAAGCTCGTAACTGCCAAGCAGCCTGAAAGGCCCACTGGAAAGAGTTGTCTCCTGCACAGTGAATTCCCTCATCAAAGATTCCACATTATATGTGGCAGTCACTGTCTTTGGCATTTCACATCCTCCAGGTGATAAGCCTAACACATGGCTGCTGGAGGCTAGCCAGAAGCCATACACTGCCAGACCACATTTTGCTTGAATTCCTCCAGATTCCCCTCTTACACAGGGGTGGGTGGAGCACGGGTGAGGAGGACAGAGGTTTAAACGTGAATTATTCATTCAATTGATTTCACTTCCTTGTGGAAATAATGTTTCTCCAATAAAGTGCATTAGAACCTCAGAAGTTCTCTTCTTCAAATGGTCCAAAATCACACACGTGCTGGGGGAGAGGTTAATATAAACTATCACCCAAAGATTAGGCATTAGACCAACCAAGCTACAGCAAACCAAACCCAGGCTCTTCCCCATTTGCACTGCACCAGTCAGACAGACAGTTGTATCCTTTCCATAGCTTAAACTGGAGAAATTCATAGTTTGATGGAACACAGCGGGACTTAGCGGTAAATCTGTTTTTATCTATGTCTGGGCTGTATCTCAGACTAGAGTTGAGATCTCCCAAATCTGCCGTGACTGCACTGCAGATATGCTACTAAATTTTAGTGGCAAAAGTTCTTCAGATTCTTTGTAGTTGCAATCACTGAATCCATCCAAAATACCCACAACAGGCATGAAAGCAGTAAAAATGTCAGCAACCAAGTGGGAGGGAGCAGTAAGTGGAGCATTTCTCTTTTCCCACACCCAAGTAGCACCACACTACCACCCACAGCAGCCCTTAATGGCAAACCCTTCTCATTATGTTCACAGCACATGGAACACAAATTTAACTTCTCAAAATCACAATCAGTAAGACATTTCTTAAATTATCTAGATTCAGAAGAAACGAGAAAAATTAATTAGTGCTGCTTATCCCTGGGTGAAGGATTACACTGAAGGGCCAGATCGATACTTTTGAATACAGATGCTGAAAGTCAGTCCCATCACCCTGACAGGACTGGTGGACGGTGGCACTTCTAAAATCCAGGCAGCACCTTATCAATATTCCATAAGCTCCTTATTGCTCTAGAATGCTTCTCTCAGAGCAGCAATTATGGTCAGCCTGCTTCAATGTTCCACCGTACCAATCTGTTTCTTTGCTGTGCTCGAGTTTTTGTCTTTGGGATTTCACATGCAAACTGATTTTCCTGGTTATTTGCGTTCATTTGCAAGAGGCTCAAGTCATCAAGAGCAGACATAGATGAACACTCCGCTGCTCATTGTGGGTTTTCTTTTTAATACCAACACAGCATAACAAGCCAACTTGAGAAATGTGTGTTTATAACCAGTCAGCCAGATGGAAAAATCCGATTTGCTATAAAAGCTTATAGCTGCTGAAAATCTTCAGGATTTGCTGGAAGGCCTCAGCTGTAACAAATCATGCCAGGGTACTAAAAAGACTGATGGTGCTTTGTCCAGCTGTTGTCTCAGCATCGGCTTTGCCACGGCCGAGGCTGCACCTGAGGAGGTGCCCTGGGGTGGGACAGGCAGTGTGGAACAGCTGGTGCTGGGGAATGGACAAACCACGGATGTTCCGGGGGGTTGTGTCAGAGCAGCCTGCTCTGAATGCCCTGCAGGACTGGAGCATATTCCCACTACCCAGCCCGGTTCATTCGAAGGGATCCTGCTCTGAGCAATCAGAGATGGCTCTGCCATGCAAGCCAAGGCACAGGAAGTGGGGACTATCAGGCAATTTGCTTCCAAAGAGCCCTGTCACCCAAACCACAGCACCACCACAGACAAATCCACACACACAGAACTTTCCAGGGCAAACAGGAGCCCAAGGAGCAGGTTCATAGTATGGAGTGTCTGCTAACTCCAGTCAGAGCTCAGCCCTCTGCAAACTGCCAACACCCTCTGAAATCCAAGTCCCTGCCTCAGTAACATCTTCTGAGTGACATCAGCTCTCAAGGGCCTGAAACCCCCAAAAGGAACAGGAGATGTTTGTGCCAAAATTCTTCACGTCAGAAGCTGTTGTCTGTCAGGCCTCCAGATCCAGCCTGTGCTGGAGGAGATGTCCACACCATCGTGATGGATTTCAGACCTCCCCAACACACAGAGACTCTTCTCAGCCATCCCTGGGAGCCCAGTTTCCACAGCCTTTCACCTCCTCTACACCTCAAAGCAACTGTTTTACTTTCTGCTTGTTGCTAATCTGTTTTGCAAGTACAATTCAAATGAACTTGTCTACAGAGTACAACATCTCCCCATCATCCACAAGGAGAGGACACAGAATATATATATATTTTTAATCTTCACAGGCAAAACATTTCTTTTGCACATAAAATGAGATCTGCAGAGACACAAAAGATGTCCAAAAGCTGCAATGAGCTGTAAGTCCAGTTGAACTGGAAGTGTATCAGAGCCAGTGAGCCCTTTCAAGGCTCTGGGAAATGCCTTGCCCCTCCTCTATGTAGTTTTTTCCTGCTTCAGGCATACACAAATTTTATCCTGATGGGGAAAAAAATTGCTATTCACTTTATAATGTATGTTTCTGTGAAAGGCAGTTTTCGTATTTTTGGCTGGGAGTCTCTGGAAGCCTAGATCTTAAAAGGGTCAAGGTTCTCCAGCTATCCATGCCTGCAGGGCAGGTACAGTGGTAAGAATAAAGTGCCTGTTCAATATAGATGAAAACAGAAATATCCATTCTCAAACAGCAAAAATAATAAGCTGTGCAGATTCACACTGGATTTTGACATTGTAATTTGACAGATATCCTTAAAAGCACTCTGGAAGCAGCTCCACCATCACTAAACACTTACTAAAGGAAGCTGTTGGGGCCACACCTGGATGTCTGCTAAATGCCAGGTTCCCTGTTTCACGTCCCGGTGAGAATTCAGCTTCCCTCTGGCAATGTGGAGAGCCCCAACACACAGCCCTATAGAGGGAAGGCACCAAACTCATCATCATCCTCACTCAGGTAACACTCCTGCCTGTTTTCCTGAGGTTGAGGAAAGGTAGTATCACTGGAAAACATATTCTGCTTCTTTAAAACCCAGCAGTGATGATTGGAATCCATAAATCACATTGGAGGGGGGTTTTTCTCCCAGACTTGTGGGACTGCTCCAAGCATAATTAGGTTTTGGGTTTACAAAAAATGCCAGCATCTGTTGCCTGCTCTGTGCATGCTGCCAGTCTGAGGGGACTGCTCCAGGCTCACTACAGCTTTTGTTCTCACAAATAGAGAAAACTCTGTCAAGCCTGGAGCAGGGCTGCTGGTCAAGGGACTGAGACTCACACTGTGTGTGGGACTGGGAGCAGAGGAGGAAGAAGGAGTAGAGGAAGGATATTGAACTCAGAATGCCTCATTCCCTGGTTCAATTTAATTTGATGAGTCTCAGTTTAAATTAAGACAGGGAAAACTCCCAATAACAGCTTCTGCCAACAATCCCATTACAAAATAATGCTGGTGTAAAATAATCACAAACATATGCATATCTCTCTCTTTAAAGTCAGTTCCAAGAATTCAGAGACTGGCCAAGCCCCTTGCTGATTAGCAAGGAAAGATCTTTTAGTTGGATGAAAAAGCTTTCCTCCCTCATTCACAATAGAAAAAAACATCACAGAAATTCCAGCAGAGCAACTCCATCTCCAGCAATCCAGGGTGCAAGGGAAGGTTAACAGAGAGGGATCTGTTAGTCCTTCTCCTCCACTTCCTCCAGGAGACTCCAGGGGAGCTTCTTGGAGACAGTGGTGCCAGCACCATCCGTGGTCATCACACCCACATGGTATCTCCCCCCAAAAGCTGCATAATGCCAAACCTCAGGCTGTGGAGGCTTTAAAGGAGGCCTATGCCTTTTTTGATTCTTAACAGTTCTCTAAGGACCGCTTCTACTATAACAGCAGCAGCTGCAGGTCACTGCACACAGGACTTCAGTGCAAACAGCATCCTGAGAGCCGTGTGCCAGCCCAGAAGCTTCTATAGAAATCCAGCTGAACTTCTAAGTACGTTTGGGTTCAAATCCCTTGAATTCCATCTAATTTAGCATTACTTTTATTTCTAGATAAGCAACTCCATCAGTTCCTCTTGTTTCAAATCTGAATTCCCAACCTGTTTGGGCTCAGTACCCAGATCCTCTCCCTCAGCATGGTGCCTCTTTCCTTTCTCTGTACGTTACTGTGCTGCAAAGCCATTGCTCAAGTTTGATGATGCTCTTCTTTTCCTTCTCTGAAGCCCAGAAACACTTCCAGGAATCCTCCCCTTATTTTTAAAGTGCTGCTTCACTTCTCCAAGTCAGGAGGAAATTCATTTCCATAGCCCCAGCAACTCCCACACACGGGGTAACCCATTAGATTATTTGGTTGTAAGTAGCACTAATTCTAACTCTGGGGACCATCTTCAGCCAGCTCAAACTTGAATACATCTTTAGGAATACATTATGTATGAGAGTATAGCTATCCAAATGGAGTTAAAGAAAAAAAATAATAAAAGCTGAGTGTTGAGAGAAGGAAGAGTCAAAACACCTGCCCTGCCTCATACCACAGTTCCAACACAGGAAATTTATGAAGTTAATATGAACATGTATTTCATAGCACAGGGAATTGGCACATGGCAATATATACTCTATACTGTCAGGAAATGAGTGCTACATTTTCAAAGACATTATCCATCAGGTGCCTCTTAGCCAGGAGGGACATGTACAGCCAGGGACAGGGTCAGGAGCAAGAGCCTTTGCACTCCATCTTTGCTACAGCCACTAGTAAAGACTTAAAATAAAACCGAAGTGAGCTGTCATGCCATGAAACACAAGGTTGTGCACAGTCTGCCCAAGGAGAAGGGCAATACTTATGCAGAAATAAAGCAAAATCTGCCACAAACTGTGTCTAAAACATGTGCAGAGTTGCTGGAGATTTTGCCCTCATACACCAGGCTCTTCGGCCCTGCGGTTTTTCTGTCAAAGAGCTTTGATGCCAAAAATACCAGGTTTGCAATTATATCATTTGCTTTTTTATTTTCTTATCCACTTTTCTAAAAATGTAGAGGAAAGAAATATTTAAAATAATTTGATGAAGGACTAATTAAGAAGTCCCTTGAACTAAAAAGAGTAAAAAACCATAAAGTGGACATGTAGAGGGAAAATGGTATAATGACATGTTACCTCTACATCATTAAGTTAAAATGATCTATGAAAGAAAGGTTGTATTGAAGGCAAAATACTAGACCTCTTTCCAGCACATTTCAAACAAAATGCTGGTAACATGAGTTGTCAAACATTTCTGAGATCAAAAGACTCCTGGGAAGTTAAAAAAAGTTAAAAGAAACATTTCTGCTTGCAGGAAAGAGAGTAACCAATGCCAGAAACGAACATTTTCTTCTCTCAAGTCTGCTCCTGACCAGCAGACTTAAACCCAGGAGAGACCATGGAGGATTCCCAACTGCAGGTTAACAGAAAGCCACCACACCAGAAATCCTCCACCAAGTTCTGCAGAAAAAGGGAAAAACAGACAATAATACCCCAACCACATTGTGCTGCACAGGCAAGCCTGTGTTAGAAAAACCTGGCCTTCCTCAGCACGGCACAGTCCTGCCCTGCCCGCTTGAGAGGCAAAGCCGTCACTATTTGGGAATGAGCCAGGACGACCGGGAATAAGCGATGTACACAGGAAAACGCAGGTGCCACCTGTGCTCCGGGGTGTCTGTTAGGGGCCAGCTAAGCAAATCCTGGGGGGAAAAGGACCAGGGTTACTGCAGGCACTCTCCAGGGCACAGACATGGTCACTGCTTTGACGCTCCATCAATTTTTGGTGCAAAATGGTGAAGAGATGAAACATCTTGAGAACAGCATGAAATCCCCCCAGTGCCTCAGTCCTGGCGTGCTTCTCAGTGCAAGTGTAATTACCTCCTTCATTAGCAGCCCTCAGGCTGCTCTGAGGACACAAACAGCCCCTGGTCAGTTTTGGCAGTGCTAATCTGGCAATTTCGTCAGAGACCATCTAGATAATAATTGTGGAGCCAGGGTGTAATTGTTACAGAGTGGCTTGTTTTGAAAAAGCCCTTCTGTCCCTCTCAGTCTAACCTTGTTCAACCCTCCAGTAGTAGCCAAGCCAAAAAGACACATCAAGTCAAGCAACATCTCTTGGATGCTTTTTAAGGGACCGGGTGCTGCCGTAAATAGCAATCCCAGGCCGAGTCTGGAAGCCTGCTGGCTCAAGCACCCATTGACTGCAGTGGAATTTCATGTGTGAAGTACATGCAGGATCAAACACAACCATCACTGTCACAGCAGCTCTTACAAAGGCACTTTATGCTTCAGAAATATCTTGAGAGCTGCAAGAGGAACAAAAGAAGGTGAACATTCTTGTGCAGCTGAATGGAGACTCAGCATTGCGTTGTACATTGCTGGTGGTGGAAGGGCTCCAAGATATCCACCATAAGCACACTATCCACTATACAGGAAAAAGAGAGCCTGTGGCTTCTTCTGAAAACAGGAGAACAAAGCATGAATCTTGAGAGTTTTATGAAAGCCAAAACAACACACACACAACAGTTGAAAGAAATAAGCCTTTGGCAGCTCTAACTTGTAAAACACGGCAAAGCAGAACCTGTGGTGGTACTTGATAAATCTCCAAATGCCTCGTCGTAACCTTGTGACACGGTGAGTTACAGTCCCCAGCGTGGCACTTTGAGAAGGATGGCTTAAAAAAAAAAAACAGGAAAAAAAAGAAAAAGAAAAAAAGAAAAAAAAAGTGATATAAATCATTAATAGAAGAAGGAATGAGATTTTTTTTAGCTCTTTTTATAGGAGTGTGCCCATCCTGGCATGTCATAAAGAGCCTCTTTTTAGAAAATACCACAGATCTATGGTACAAAACAGGATTTTGGAGATCTTTCTTAACATAAAAGGAAAAAAAATCAAAACCTTGACACCTCTGAATGGAGAAGTCCAAGAAGGACCAATATATTCTGAGTTTACTAGTGGATTACTACCAGATTTATAACAATAACTAAAAAATTATTTAAATTAATATAAATCACAGACAAGTTGATAATATTCAGAGATTTATGAGGCAACACAATTATTTAGAGAGCTTTTACCTTAAACAAACTTTATGAGGCTACACAGAGACAAAATAGAGTCCTGAAAAAGGATTGGAAAATACACATGTGAAGCATCAAACATGTAAATGAGGATTTCCATAAAGCAAACTGCAATAAAGACCTTTAGAACACATTAGATGAGTTTTAAATGAGGGTAAATATTGTTTCTAGCTTACAGCAAACAACTGATAGGCTTTAGAAGGCCTATGAGGGAAATATAAACTCACTTAGGTCTGATGTGCACAAACAGCAGAAAATCATCTGCAAGCAAAATTTTGTTCCTGCCAATAGGATCACAATCAGCAGCTGCATGGCTAATCTGATCAGTGGGAGCATCATTTTATGCACCCAAAATAAGCTTTTAGGTAACACAATTTTCCAAGAGACACTTGTGAGACAAATACTTGGTTCGTACCAGTCTAATATAAATTTTAAAATTTTGTTTTTATTTTAAATCCACTCTTATCTCCAGCCTAAAATCATTTTGCAAGCCTATCTCTGCAAACTGATGCCATCTTGTGGTGGGAAAAAAAACCCTCCTTCTCCTGAGGGTTTCAGTCTCCTATAATGGCCAAAATAATCCTTGACTAACTCAGTGTTACAAGAACAGTGACTTCATTCCAAACCAGGAATCTCTCCTCAGGACTCCCAGCCTTCAGAACTGTATTGCTATTAAACTCTAAATGCTTATTCCAGCACTGAAATCAGTTGAAGTATGAACTTCTAGAAATTTAAACTGCATGCAGATTTCTGCCTCATTCATAACTGAGGCACAGCCTTGCAGCCGCAGTTTTTCCATGGACAGCCCAAACCAAGGCTGCCACTCCCAGAACCACCATCTTTTATGGTAAAAAACTCAATTTCTTCTCTTTTTCTGAGTCTTCCTCTTGCAAAGTCATGCTTTTCAGACATCTGAACTCCTGCCCTAGTTTGGGCTGCTCTCAAAGCCAGTGTAGCTCCCAACACTCTGCATCTCTCCTTCTTTGTATCACCTGGAGAAACTTCACTGACTTCTAGATGTTTTACTCACTTTTTTTTTTCATTTTTTCTATTCTCACAATTTTTTCCAAACTATGTTTTCTATGTATTGACCTCATCTGTTTCATAGAGGTCTGGTCTTCCCTCCTTCCCCTCCGTGTGTGAGCAGATCCTGCCTCTGGGCAAAACAGTTCCCTCCATCTCTCACCTCACCCTCTCTGCCCTTCCCCAGGGTGACATATTTTGGATGATGTGCTGAGAAAGTGAGCTGGTGGATGCAGTGACCAGGAAAAGTGGGCACAGATCCATCTCCCTTGCTCAAACTCCTTCCTCCATAGCGTGCAATTGCTCATCAGTCACTTTCTGGCTGTACCAAGATTCACAAAGTTGCCACAGAGTTACTGATCAAGAACCTGCAGCCCCACCTGGGCTCTCCCCCTCACTGCTCGGGTACCCTACACCAGGGATTGTATCCCCAAAGGCCATCCATTCCTCGGCCTCGGTGAGACCCTGCCTTGCCCAAGGATGGCGAGCAAGTTTTCTTGTGTTTCAGGCTACGGAAATGCCAGTCTTTTCTGAGAGACAGTCACAGCTAAACGAATCTACCTGCTTTGTGAAAGATTTAATTTGTTGTTCCTTTATTAAGTATTGGATTTTGGTTTATATAAAGGCAAACAATGTTACCACACAAATCTTAATCTTATAAAGGCAGCCTCCCTTGAATTACTTGATAATTAACCTCTAGGCACAATGATCATCTTGTTGTGTTATACCTTCATTATCACCAGATTCATTAATTTCATCCTCTGTGTGCTAAGACATTTCATGGTTAAAGGAAGCATTTAGCAATATTTACAATCTTGCCAGGGTTCCCTATTCCCTGCTGAAGAGTTTGCAGAAGCAATATTACACCATGAAGATCAAGAAATTAATTTTTCCTTTAAATCCTTGATATATTCAGGTAATAGTTAAATTAAATTAATATTAGTTCTTGTTTAATTGTCATTTCAGTACATGCTGAGCATAGTGAATGGCCTGGAGACCCTGAAATAGCTTTGCCAGAGGGTGGCTGGGTGAGCATCCTCCATTCTGCATGGCTGGAGAAACTGGGATCTGCTGCCATAGGGGTTTCTTGGCCCCAGGGGTAAAATTTTCACTGCTGAAACGCTTCTGTCAGCAGCTGAGTTTGTTAATCCTCCTGCCAGCCAGGGCTCTGTAAGCAACTTGTCTTTGTTTATTCCATAGTTCTTGGCAGTGCCTTACATTGCCAGGTTGTACGTAATTCCTCCATATTCCAATTCCATTTTAAATAAAGCCCTTTGGAAGTGGCCAGGAGATCAGTCAGTCAGACAGACAGAGGGAAGTGAGGGATGGAAACGGCCATCGAGGTTATGAGCTCAGAGAAACTCTCCAAGTGACACAGGTGATGAATCCAGACACAGCAAAGCCATCACACCAGGGCTGGCATAGCCTGCCCAACCCTTCCGGGGTAAGATCACCAAACTATCAGCCACTGTAGCTATGACTGAGTAAAATGGGGTCTCACACCATTTATCTTTAACACACTGAGCAGTACCTGCTTGCAGAGCAAGGTTTTGACGAGATGCCCCCACCCTCCCACACCCTTCCAGACGTCCTTCAAGAGCTATAACATAAAAGTGAAGAGTCTCCACCCATATCAGTTTTATAAAAGCTTCTATACAGCACCATCAGAACAAAAGGGTCCTGTATTACAGGAGAAAGTGTCGACGAAGGATGTTTGGACTTCAGGNCATATCTGTGAAACTTTCCTGTCAAATTTTCATCCTCCCCAACACTGTATGGACATAACACATCAAACCAGATCGCTGCCACAGAGAACATTTCTGTTACCATTGAGAATAACAAGTACATGGCTTACAAAAATAGCTGTACATGTTCCAGCCACAGGCACGGGGACCAGAACAGCTAAGGTATCAAGCACAGCAATTTCTCTTTTTCTTTTTTTTTTTAGATTACTAAATTAAATTTTGTGTTCTAAACACAGTATTTTAGCTTCTTTGTAAATGAATCTCTTTGGCAACAGGTAGAGATTGATGCAACACCACTTGTAGGTGGGAAGTGATACAGATGCCCTGCCAGCAGGTAAAACAGAGACACATTCCCCTGGCATGCTGCATATATTTGGTAAAGAAAGGAATTAAGTAAATACACATGCAAATATAGGCCAATTTAATAGAGGCCTTCAAACTCAAGTGCTAACATTTGTACAGCTTATGCTCTGCACATCTCTGTGTACTTTTAAGCTGCGGACAGCTTCTTTCAACAGGACAAATATGAGTTGCACTAGAAGAGCAGGTGAAGTGTCTCTCTGGACACTGGAGCCCAGATACAGGATGGAAAATATATTTGATGAAAGAGAGATGGTTATTATTCTAAGCTTATAATACCTGGTTTAGAGAACAGATTGGTCAAATACTGAATTCTGCAGGAGGCAGGATTCAGTATCAGTATCTCTTCAACATGGCACGGATCTGGCAATTCAAAGGTGTCCCAGCACTGGGTTGTGGTGGTTTCCCTCCCGATCCCTTTAAAAAGCCGACCTCGGACATTTGCCATGTTACAAACCAGCACTTTCTTGGTGTCCTTGGGAGGTTTCTCGTGGCTGGCTGGGGTCAGTGTCTAACGGAGTTCGGGAGGAGTGAGCTGTGCTGGTGCGCACGAGTCCTCAGCGCCGCAGCAAGGACACGGCCAGGTGACATCCCACACCAGGCATGACTCCTACAGGGAATGTGCCTTTTCTTTTAAATAAATAATCCTGACTTTCCACTTATTTACAAATTTACAGACACATGGAGAGCTTGTAAAACCTCCTGCTATGCCTACCCAGCTTTTAGCTGGGCTCTGGACCAGCTCTTAATGACACTTGTGGGTGATGGATTGTAGGCTGGCACTGCTGCAGCAGGGATGAAAACACAGGCTTGGCTGTGGACTTCCCCAGTGCAGAATCATGCCCAACAAATTAAATTAAATTAAATTCAGTTATACTGAAGACTGCGACCACTTAGGAACCTTTAAAACGTCAGTTAATTAAAGAAAGATTTACCAAAGGCGATGAAACAAACAGTCATCTCTTAATCTGTCAAAATCTGAAACTGAACAGTTTAGGGGATATTTTAAGGCGATCAGACACTAGAGCAGGTTACATTTTTTTCACATTTACTCGCCTATGTAAAGCTGCTTCCTGACACAAAAGGAAGAAAAACAGTCTTCAAAATGTTAGTGATTTCCTCAAGAAATCACAATGGGACTAGGTTCCACTAATAATCCCATCCATAAATCACAAGATTTGGGGAATCAGTTGCAGCTTCAGAAGATTAAAAATATCAAGGAAAAATATTGATTGAAAGGGCTCCATCAGTACTAAAACTAGCAGTACAAATAATCAAGTAACTGATCTTGATTTTACCTGTTGCTCTTACATTTGCTTGTAAACAAATCCAGACAATCTCTCATTGAAAGAAACAGGCCAACTGAAAAGGTATTTTCTAGGAAGGGCAGAATTAGAGGAATCTGCCTGACTTGTTCAAATGGTAATTTTAAAATGAGATCACTGCAAAAAGACACAGATTTCAGAACCGAGGACCTGCTCCTTAGCAGCCACATCAAGAACCGGTGGCGTATGCATGTCTCATCTCACATATCTTTTCAAAAAACTAATTAAAAACATGGCATGGTGTCAAGCTTTTGTGTAAGTCTAAATCTCATTTCCATAAACTAATAGAAGCTTTTCTGGTGCATCAACAAGCCAGTGACAGCACAGGCAATCAGTGCCTTCCTAGGCAGTGCCCACTTCTGGGTTATGATAGAAAAGGGAGATGCTAATAACCTCTGGGGCCTTATTTCATGAGTTTCAAATAAAAAAAGCCCTCGAGGTAGGAGGCAGAGTGAAACAAATAAGGGGCTCTGATTTCTACCAAGAGGAACTGTTTGCCCTGCAACCACCTGTACCTGCTCAACAAAACCATACCCTCTGACCTCCAGAAATTACTAAATGCTACTTACAGTGCTGAATGGCTTGTAGGGAAAGGTAATGTCATTGAGACTTGAAATGTAAATGTTGTTTCCATTAGGTTTGAATTCCAGAATTCAGCTGTTGGAGAGCAGCGTCCACTCATCTTTCCTTGTCACCTGCACCCAAGGCTCAGCAGCTTTGGCAGGATCCAATCATTACATAAGAGGCAAAAAACCAAATTTCTTCCAGGCATCTTTGGCATATCCCAGCTGGAGAGAGACCCTAAATCTCCCTCTTTTTTTCTCCATTAGTAAGGGGTGATTTCTCCTTTGAGTTTCTTGAGGGGATTAGAATTAGCAGAGAATCAGACTGTGAAGTGGGGTAAATCATAACATTGTTTACATTGGAAAACCCCTCCAAGATCATCAAGTCCAGCTGTTACTCCAGCACTCTCAAGGCCACCACTACATCACATCCCCAAGTGCCACATCTGCATGTCTAAAATCCCTCCAGACATGTGACTCCACCACTGCCGTGGGCAGCCTGTGATGGACATTGTTTTCCGTGAAGAATTCCTCCCTGATATCCAATCTAAACCTTTCCTGGCACAACTTGAGGCTGTTTCCTCTCATCCTGTCCCTTGTTCCCTGGGAGCAGAGCCCGACCCCCACCTGGCTGCCCCCTCCTGTCAGGGAGTTGTGGGAGAGCGAGAAGGTCCCCCCGAGCCTCCTTTTCTCCAGGCTGAGCCCCCTCAGCTCCCTCAGCATCTCCTCACCAGACCTGTGATCCAGACCCTGCCCCTGCACTTCTCTGGACCTGCTCCAGCCCCTCAGTGTCTTTCACACAGTTCAGTTCACAAAAGAGTTCATGACACCCGTAAGAGCTCACAGGCAGCCCGTACTAAGACTTAATTAAGACTGCAACTCCAAGTGCACAGGTTTTGCCCTTAATATCAATTTAAAGGCTTCCTCCCACACCAGGCATTGCTCAGCTCACTGCAGCTTCAGGCCCCCCCTATGAGAAAAGAGATGACAAAGTAAACGGCTTAAAAAAAAAAACCCTTAAAAACTCCAGCTTCTTGTCTGCAGCTTATCTTTAATGTGTGCCATCAAATGTGAGGCTCAGATACGATGACTCTGAGGAACAGAGCAGGAAGGATTTATGTCAGTGCTTTTCATCCCTATCTATATGCAAAATACAACACAGGTGCTGGAATTGTGAAGTTGCACTGCTCAAGAAGAAAATATTTACATTTTTTCCCCAAATACTGTTTTCAGGAAGTCACCCTGAATCACAAAAGGCTCTTACTAGCCAGGCTCACACTCATTTATTTGGCTGTGCTGACCCCCAGAGTCCAGTGCTCTGTACGGCACATCCCGAGCCAAATCCCATCAGGTTCCTTGTCCTCTTTCCTCCCACTGCCACTAATTCAAAGAGATTTTGCTGGAGTGATTGCTCCCACAGCCTGGGGATGATTGCACCCCGCCAGCACCAGAGAAAACAGACATTTACCCCGCACTGACTCAAATTGCTGCGTGTGTTTGAAACTGCAGAATTAACTAGATAAAGAGGAAGGAAATTACATAGGCATTATAATAAAGCACACAGAGAATCTCATGGGGAAGCTGTCTGATTATATCTAATATCTCCAGCCACACACCTGGCAAAACCTGAATTATCAGTAGATAAGCACCTGCTGGGGCAGAAAGGAATCTTTTATATCTGCTACTTGAGTCTGGAGAAAGCTGATATTATTTTCTAGCATACATCTTTAGGACTTTCTAGTTCCATTTTTCTGAGAAATCTGTTTGCCATATTAACTATCAAACATAGCAACCAGACATTATTAAACACACAGAAAACAGAGAAGGATTAATCTGGGTCAATTAGTCTGAGGTAGTTGAGGCATAAGAGAAATTGTTTAGACCACAGTCACAATGTTAAAATCACTGTAACAGACACCAAAACTTCCCCAGGACAGGAGGACACTGGAAGCTGAGTAATTCCTCACTTTTTTTTGAGAGGAACCCCACTTCGGTAAGTGAAGCATCTTCCTCTTGCACATAGCACTAAAAAAATCATAGAGTTTCCTTTACCCAAATTCAGGTCTCCTTGGGGATGAGGGTTTACAGCTGTTTTCTAAGCAAGTTTAAAATACCTACATACTTTTTAATTTTTAAAGCTCAATGCCACCTTCACTCTAGAAAAAAACTAGTTTGTCTTCAGGTAAGAGGCATTTTTCACAACCCAGATAGGAATTATCTTCCCTCACCCCCCTTCATAAATGACAACCTGACAAATCTCTTATGTCTCAGTACACCCTTCTGTGAATATAGCATCTTTCTCCTTGGCTGTGCTCCCCAGTCTCTGCCTGGCTCTGCACCACCCTTTAGAGTGACACTTGTCCCCTGAGCTACAGCAGCAGCTGAGGAGACAGTTGTGAGCAGGACATCATCCCTGAGCCCCCTTTGTCACCAGCACAGGGGACACCAGCTGCAGGGCTGGTTGTCACTGACATTGTGCACACACAGGGGACAAAGGGAAAGTGCTGAAGCGTGAAAAAGAGAAAGAAAAAAAGTCATAATAAACAACATCCTGGAAAGGAATCAAAGAGAAGTATCACTTGATGTATCACCCAGGACCACGTGCTGCTCAGAAGCCCTGTATCAGCAAACAGGCTGATGGCACTGATGGATCACCCCTCCTGGGACAGCCCAGTGGGAGCCAAACCAGGACTCCCACCTGAACCTGCAACCCTCAGCCCGGCGCCTTGACTGCGTCCAGCCCCTCAGTGCATCCCACTGCCAGCAGGATTGCAATGGGGAGCATCACATTCCTTCAGCCACCACCCGAGGCTGCAATATTTTGCCATAAACAAACATATTAATTGCTGGAACTCATTAAAAGTAGAACAACTTTGCAAGCAAATATCCATCGCCAAGCACAGGTGAAGCCCAGAGAAAGACTGTGGTGCTGGATCCTCAATGCATCATCTCCTTCTAGGAAAACATCCTCTACACTTAAGGGAGCAATCCCAGAATTTTTTCTTCTTACAGCATAAACGTTAGGGATGCAGAGAGGAAGCACAAAGGCAAGAACACAAGAATTCCCTGCGACCTGGCACAGATGCCACCACCACCTGCCAAACACCCCAGTGGGTGCACCACCTCTATCCAAGTGACCCCATGGGACACAAAACCCAGGCTGAGAACTCCCCCTGCTTTGTGCCCACCACTTCTCCTGCAGCTCCATCCTCACTCACTCCCCTCTCCTCTGGCCACAGGGGTACCATGTCCTCTGAAACCTGCTCTGGTAAATCCCCCTCGCAGTCAACACCGCTTTCCATGGCTTCCACCACAGCAGCTTTCACAGAATCCAGTCCCTGTTTGCACCTGGTGGGACCAGTTTTTTGAGATCAGTTGGGTGCATAAGGCATTTCTTGCAAAGAAAAAGCGGGAGACAGTCCAGAACAGAGATCAAAGCTTCCCTACACAGGGTGGCTGGGGAAAGGGTGGAGGGATGGATACAAGTGAGGCAGCCAACTCCTGTGCTTCAGTCAATTGATCACAGTTAAGGTTAAGTCATCAAGCAGGTGCTCCTGCTTTAAGTAACTTGCTTCCACCTGGCTTTCCACCTTTTTTTCTTTAACTAAGATTGTAAAGATATCAGTTTAATTTTGTGTTAGATAAACCAAGCCATTCCCAATGTCACATATCCTTTCAAAAACAGAAGCATGTTTTACGTTCAAGATCCAGCTATTAAAAACAGCTTATGTAACTCGACTGATTTTTGAGACAAAAAGCCCTGCTCTTGCAGGTTTTTAAAACCCCCTTTTGCTTGGGCTGTCCATGGGTTGAGACTGGACCATGGTGCACCTCATATCCTGCAGCATTTTCTCTTTCTGAAGTCAGAGCTAAAGGGGGATTTTAAGAGTAACGAGTGAGAAAATATTGTGGAAAGAGTAAAAGAGGAAAAAAAAACCTCTAACATTTAAGACCACTGAGCAATATGCTTAGCAGAGGCTGGGGAGGTTTGCAATGAAAGAAGAAGGCTCATGATAACATATTTTGTAAATCAAGGCAAATCTAATGCACTGAGCTTCAGCAGCTGTGCCAATTAAGTCTCATTCAATTTACTGAACAAGAACATTAACATTAATCACTTTGGCAAATTTCTTAGAATATTTCGTGTCACTGAGTAGTTAAGTGATTTTGTGCTTGTTTACAGTGCAGAAAAACATTCTGTGAGGCAATATCATCAGTCACTGAGCAACTGTGGGATGCTTTAGGAACCCTGGGTGGTTTTTAGCAGTATTTCTGTAGTGGTCCTTTGCCTCCTAGAGGCTTTTACAAAAGTATCCAAAAGATTTTGTTATTTTTTAACTGCAGATATTCTCTGCCATCACACAGCACCCTCAGCACAGCCAAAGAACAAGATTTCAGCCAGAGCAGAGGCAATTTTGTCACCTGAGCCTCCACAGTCATGTGAACTCACATCATCACTGCAGTTCAGGGCAGAGGGACGTGGGGAATTCCTCTTCAGCCTTATTTATTCCTATGGCCTAAAAAAACCAGGTTTATCTTTGCTCAGGTGATCAAGTTTCCATAGCTGAGGTTGTTTCCCGCCCCACCTTTGATTCCAGTTCTGGATGACTCAGGTACCAAATTAGACATTTCTGCTGCAGAAGAGGCACATCTCACCCTGGGTTATTGCTACATGTGTGATACTCAACAACAAAGAGAGGAGCTGCTTTTCTTGACCTTGTAACCCCACTGGGTGAGTTTTCCCTGTATTTTCTTTCCTTTCCTCTCTGCTGTCCCCTTTCCTTTCCTCACTGCGAAGGTACTTACCCTACTGAGGTGAATGAGGCAGGGTGGCAGCTACTGGTACACAGTTTCTGCTCTGTCAGGGGTGAGATGTGGGGTGGAAAACATGCCAGAAGATGAAAATATAAGATGAAGAAAGAAACAGTAATAGCAGAAGAAAAATCAGGCCACAAAATCAAGGCAGCGAGATTTCTCCCTGGATTGCCAAGGCTTTTCTTTAGCTGCAGGTTCATAGACTTATAGATTTATCAGTTTAAACATGAATAAAAAGGAGCCAGCTGTGAAAGAGGAAAGTAATTTTGAAATGAAATAAGGAATAATTGCAAAGTCCCCCGGCTGCACAGAGCAACCCACAATATGTCATTCATTATCGGTGTATCAGGTAATTAAATTTCAGAATCCCACATGGTAAATTTGATGTTGTACATTGGTATTAACAGATGAGGGAGGCACAAGGAGCATTTCTGGAAAAGCACAGAGCTCAGTGAGATGGTTTGTGAGCATAAGGCAAAAAGGGTTGGGTGACTTGGTTACTGTGTTACTTTATGGTGTTATTAAGAAATATTGAGCCCTAGGTGGTAAACTCTCATTTTTCATGCTTTCTCTCTTTCCAGCTGCATTCACTAAAAAGTTCTGTCTTCTGCCAACGATGCCCTGAACCAAGGGCTTTCCCACCCCCAAGAGAAATGCTTTTCCCTTGGAAAAGGAGCAGAGCAGAGTCTGGGATAGCATCAGAGCCTGGCATCTGGGCAACATCTCAACATCAGCAGGAATGCCACTATCCCACACCAAGGGGCAGACTAACCCCAGGGTTGGTACCTGCTGTAATTAAATAGGGGACAAATAAAACCATGTGGAGTGATGAGATTGTTCCTCGATGTCAGAAACCAATAAAGTCAAAAGAGACCCAGAAAAGTTTCATTAGTCCAGTTTTTATTCAAATTAAATGATGGGGAACTACAGTGTGATTTTCTTTCATAATATAAATACGTCAGTGAAGAATGTTTCTTGAGTCATTCCTCACACTGGACAAGACAGCTGTCAAGAGAATTACCTTGCAAAGTCCTTTGTCCTCCACACTCATGCAAAAAAATCTTTAATTTAAAAAATTAACTTAAACAGTCAACCAACTTGTTACAGTATACTGTCAGCTACTGAACCAACAAAGTCTGGTTTACAAAACCAAAAATTTCACACCCAGGTAAATTATTTCACAATCATTCATTACCCTTAAGGGTCTTTTATACATAAAATATACAAATTAAAATTACCAGTATTTATTTATTTATTTATTGTCACTGTAGAGGAAAATAATTTATAAACCCATAAACAAAGATAAGGGCAGATGAAAAAGAGTAAATGAGCCCATATTCAGACTACAATGTCTAGCACACTCCCAAACACTGCAGCTTTGAGCAACAAATCATGCTCACATGAAAGTGATTTTTGGGTATGATATGGACAAAGGGGGCAACTGCTTTGATAATATATTAATAATGAATCCCAAAGGTTCAGAATGAGCTGCATTCATCTGTTGAACCACCACGTTGGCTTGACGAACAGGCATCACACCTCACTGGATATTAAGGATTTTGGTCTCCAAACATTGCAAACAAGAGAACAGTATTGAGCTTTCATGGTGGTGACATGCTGCCAAGTGTATTTATGGTAATTACTTGTACACATCCATAAAAAGACATTGTTTGGATAAACTGAATGAATTGAAAATTGATTTTAATCACCCCCAATTTATCTACTAGGCACCAGTGGAAAAGATGGACTTTATTCAAACGTGTTTAAGTAACAGATTGCTTGAGGCAAATCTACCCTGCACTGCAAGCCCAGCGGGGCCTGCACCACTTGTGATGCTGTTGGGGTCGGGGCACATCCTGGGTGCGCAAGAGCAAAGCCCCCTTTGGGAAACCCAAGGCCAGAGTCCCCCAGGGGGTCAAGCACAGGGTGACCCCTAAAAGAGATGACAACAGAAGGAGCTGAGGAAAGTGTTCATATTCATAAAGGACCAATGTGAGGAAGAGGCCCGGGTGCGGTCTGTAAAGCTTTTACTAAAACTCCAGCAATAATTTGCTGATTTTGGCAACCTGGGGGGTTGTGCCCAGACTGTTGGGGGCAGAGTATTTCTGTCTTCAAGCAGCTCATGCAGGAGCCAAGAAACAGAACCACCAAGTGACAGCTTGTTCCCCAAACTACCCTGGAACCAAACTCATGGCACAAAATTAAATCAGGGTATTGAAATCGTTGTAAAATAACCAATTATCTGAGAGCTTATGGCTGACTAAGGTAATGAATTTGAATTTATCTCATAATGTGGAGCCCAATGCTGTCCTTCTAACATTAAAACCAAAACAAGAGCTATCCCAGATCTTTCTTACAACATGGCATTTCTTGTGCAGAGGACATACAGAGTCACACCAACACCACAGCCAGCAAAAACCGCACTGGAGTGCACAAATTAGATCCAGAATTTAACAACAATTTCATTGAAGACCATAAAAAGCAATCCAAAAATTATTTTAAATTGTCTTATAAAAATATTTACAGTAAAATTTGTTAGCGCTAATGCTACGTTTTTCAGTCCAGAAAAAGGCAATCTGTAAAGGGTCTGGCTCAGGTGCTCAGAATGAACAATACAAACATGAAACCACACACTGAAGACAAATTCCAAACGCATTTTGGGTGTGGGGGGTACAGCTGGTTCATCACATGTTACGGTTGTTCGTATTGCATAGCTGGAAAACGAGGTCACTTGACTTGCATAACACTGCAAGGTTTGGGAAGGAAGGGAGGAAACAAACGTGTCATTTGCCATCGAGGAGAACTGGCTGCAGCTGGGAACAGCATCACTTGTCCCTGGCAAGGGCTGTGAATCCTAGCCCTGTCCAGCAAGCCACAGGTCTGGGCCAGCACTGGGCAGAAATGCCATTTTACAAGAGCAGAAAACCATCAAAACCCGTTTTCCTTAGAAGCAAGGAAGGTTTAGGAATAGATGGATAGCAGAGGATAAAATTATCCCACCTCCAGGTACACCCATTTTCACATCTTACAAACACAGAAAATTGCAATCTTGCACCACTCTAGCAGTACCTACCAATTTTTATCTCCAACCTACATAAACTCATAGTCTCTGGATAGTATCTGCCTTTGCTCCAGTGAAGCCAGAGGTGTGACAATGTTGCCTGGGAACTGTTCCCAACTGTTAAGCTGCAGTTGGGCCGTACAGTAACTTATACAAGTTTATTTAGCTTTGTGTCTATACCAGACCTATCAAGGGCCACACGTGCTCAAATGCTTGTCCAGCCTTGTCCAGTCCCCTCAGCCTCACAAGAGATGCTACCTCTGAGCAAAATGCTTGGTCTGTCCCATTTTATCCTTTATTCCCAGGCTGCATGGAAGGGAAGCACCTTTTGGGCCAGTGAATTTGAGTTCCTTATGCCACCATAAAGCTGCATCTCAGAACTCTGATCCAAAGGCAGCTGCAGTCAGGGAAACATTCCCACTGGGAGACATTCCCGCCAGGGTACATTCCTACCAGCCTCAATGGCTTTTACAGTAAGCAACACCTCAGAGGAGAGAAGCATGTCACACTATTATTTTGGCATGTTTCACTGCAAAAGGTTTAAAGGGTATTATGGAAAAGACTAATTTATTTTTTGAATTACTATTTTCAAGACCTCCGAGCTCACATACAATGGAAGGGTAGACATAAAGAGTAATAATACCTTTTCTTTAGACAGTTTGCTTTTGTTTGTAAAAGCGAGACCATCCAAAGAGGAGTGGGAGCTCCCTCACATTCCCCATGAAGGCCAGCCCCTCTGCAGGGCAGTGACACAACACAGGCACACATCTTAAAGGACTGTGTCCACTCAAACACCAAAGATTACGTATTTATAGAAGTATCTCACTCCCCTACAAAAGCAGCACAAGATGATGTAGCTTAGATCCCTCTGAAATAAATTTTTAAGTATTTTTCTTTTCTACTGTTGAAGGTCACACAGAGCAGCTCTATGGAGACAGAAACCAGCATAACAACACTGGACAGCTGCCCACAAGAAAAAGCCTCGCTGATCTACAAGGGGAAAACAAAAACAAGCAAACAGAAAAACAAACAACAAGAAAAAGAGTAGAGAAAATATTTTTCTTCACCAGCTCCCTTTAGCTGGGGATCTTCTGGGAGCTCACCCAGAAGCATGTCAGAGCTCACAGGGAGACACAAAAAGGTATTTTAAAGTCAAAAGTCATCTTAAACAGAAAACTTCAGGAATTTGGTATATAAGCAAGCCAGGTCCCTTACATCTAAATCTAGACTTGTGTGTTTTGAATAATCTTGTAAGTTCTTCATACTAGTAGAGGAATGCTTTCAGTAAGGGCAAGACTAAAATAGCAATTACAGTGACAGTGATTAGTTAATCTCCATGCTCTGGAAGCATTAAAACACTGCAGGTATTTTACTTGGCTCATTAATCCCTGCTTGGGTGACAGAGGGCTCTCACTGTAAGGAATGTCTCTGCATTAATGGCACCATAAGGTATTTTTTAACATCTAAATGCTCTATAATGAAATGGCATTGAAATGCTGGACAGAGCTAGAACTGAAGCTTTCAGCACAGCTGAAACATATGGGTTGGGAACATTTTCTATTCAAGCAACATGTGTTTCACAGGGGCAATAAACCCCATGGGAGCAGCACGTGTTGTGTGAGGCTGTGAAGTTTTGTGGGGCTCAGGTGCTGAGACTTCAGCCCCGGGGAAGGCACTGCCCAGCAGGTCCCGTCACGCACAGCACACAGCATTCATGGCAAGTAGAAAAACCACATGGTGTTTATTTCCACAAGCATTTCAGGGGTACAAACAGCAGTCCAGTGGCATATACAAACATATGACTGAGACAGCATCGCACTCGAGCCAGACCACCCTGTTCCAGTCCATTTCTGCTGTTTTTCTCTGTTGGAACTCAGAAGTTTCCACTGCCAGTATTAAAGTCCACCCTCCAGGCACAGAGAGTGAGTAGTTCAACCAACAATGTGCACAGAGCATCAGTAGCAAAGAAATCCAGAACCGTTCATTTTTACTCACATGCCCAAACGTAGCAGTTTTTTTTCACATAAGAAATTCCGTGCCTGCAGTCCAAGCACAGCGTTTATCTCAGGACACATGCCATCGAGAAGAACAGTTGATTGCACCACAGATAACAAGCAACACCTCGTGTCTAGCATGGAACATGTCCCCAGAGGGATTTTCACTTGGCTATGCAATCCACTGCAGAGTGGATGATGCTTGCAACTTATCACTTGTCATGCTAAGACATTAACAGCAATGAGATGGGTCAAGTCAGAGGTCAGCCATCTTCCCAACACCACC
>VYZQ01037419.1:0-17075 GCA_013400655.1 Mystacornis crossleyi
ACAAGTGGACGGAGAACCCGGGAACGTAGGGGCGGCCGCCGCGTAGTTGTTTTGCCCGGGGTAAGTTGGCCGATCCCTGCGGAGGCTTCGCTTGGAGAGTGCAGCGCTTGGCTCCCTGCTCCCTGTCTCCTCCAGCCCCCGGGGCAGGGGGGGCGCNCGGCATGTCCGGTCCCCTTGGCGGTGGGGTGAGGGACTCCGGGGAAGGGGGGTCCTGGCCATTCCCAACCCTCTCCATCCTTGGTGACCTCTTTGGCAGAGCAGCCCCACGGAGCCCGGGGAGGAGCACCTGTGTGCGGGCTGTGTGTTATCAATGTGTTGACTGTGTTATCAATGTCCTGGGCTGAGGGTTGGAGCCTCTCTTATCTCCAGCAGTGTTAGTGCTAGGTTTTGTTTGTTTGTTTTGGGTTNTTATTATGGGGTCTATGGGGAAGCAGAATTTCCAGTCCGGCGTTGCTCTTCTTCCTTGTCCAGCGCTCAGCGGAGAACTATAATATTTCTTCCCCGAGATGCTGCAGTGAATTTTAGTTCTAGGAAATCAGGCGAAGAAAATCATCCGAATAACCCGAACCATTTGTTACGCTGTGAGAGCAAACGCAGCCTAGGCACGGATGATGGCAAAAAATTCCTTGGAAGGGTCTAAAGAAGACCTGAGCAAAATTTCGGAAGAGGAGATGCTGAGATGGAGCAAGGAAGAGCTGGTGAAAAGACTGAGGAAAGTGGAGAATGAAAAGATGAACTTAATGGTGGAACACGGTAACTTGATGAAAGACGTGAACCGGCGGCTGCAGCTCCACCTGCACGAGATCCGCGGGCTGAAGGAGGTGAACCAGAAGTTGCAGGACGACAACCAGGAGCTGCGGGAGCTCTGCTGCTTCTTGGACGACGACCGGCAAAAGGGCAAGAAGCTGTCAAGGGAATGGCAGCGCTTCGGGAGGCACACGGCCAGCGTGATGTGGAAGGAGGTGGGCATGTACCAGCAGAAGCTGAAGGACCTGGAGGCGAGGCAGGAGACCCTCCTCCGGGAGAACGTGGAGCTGAAGGAGATGGTGCTGATGCTGGACGAGGAGCGGAGCGGGGCCGGCTCGCGGAGCTCCATCGACAGTCAGGCCAGCCTGACCAACCTCAACGGCGGCTCGGCCACCAGGGACGTGGGGGACGGGAGCAGCACCTCCAGCACGGGCAGCGCGGGCAGCCCCGACCACCATCACCACCACCTCCACCACCACAAGGCCGGCGACAGCAAGGCCGGGGCCATGCGGAGGTCTATGGATGACCTGTCCGCGCCCCTGCACCACCGGAGCATCCCCAACGGCCTCAATGGTGAGCCCCTGCCCCCCTCCCCCGCCCNACCAAAACCAGCCTGAGTTTTCAGGGTTAAACAAACACTGGTTGTGTTTCCACTTTTCCCCTTCTTTCTCTCCCCCTTTAAATATTTTGGTTTATGTTTGGCTTGTTTGTGTGCTACTTTGATAAAGATTGATAAAGATGGGATGAGATTTTGGAAGCATCTGATGAAAGTGCAGGTTTGTCCCACAGAGCATCACCTGTTAGCTCCAGGCTCTCAGGACAGGCTGGCTGTGAAGTGTTCAGCGGTTTTTGAGAGGTGCAACTCGGCTTTCCCGTGTCTCCGCTTCAGAAGGAGGAGTTTTGTTTGTAGACAAGAGATTGATCTCGAAGGGACGCTGTACTCACAATTTTGTTCAGGCTAGTCATTGAAGTTAGAAACAAGCTCCACAGTGAAATCGTGCCAAGCCTCCTCTGGCAGTTCATATTCAAGCAAAGTTTCTCCTTTTGTCTAATAGTGATCAGGCATTAAAATAATATTGGAATGTCTTTAAAATGGAGATTTTTCTTAATCTTTTAAAACCAACAAGACCAAATACATGACTTCCAGAAGGAGTAGTGTGGTAAAGAGGGTTCAGTAGGAATCAAACCAGGCAGCAATCTAAAAAATTCTTGTAATAAGACTGCTTTTAATGTTCTTTGTCCTCTTTTCCAACCAAGAGGACTATTTTCTGATTGGGGTGCCCTTTTCCCTCCTCTAAGCACACAGAGGGGGATAGAGCCCTAGAGGTTGTCTCTGATTGATGTCAGCAGTGGATGTGTTTAGCTGGTAACCATGCTTTCAGCTTCCAGAGCTTTTGATGGTCCTTTTCTTTTTGGTGATTTGTGGCAAGTCTTTATGTCCCAAGAGACCTGAGGGCATGGAGGATTGATCAGCTTATTTCATAAGTGTTCATCCATGAGTGTGCTGTTTGCAGTCCTGTTGCCTCAGCTGTGTGTCTCAACTCACAGCTGGAGAAGTTCTGGCCACATTGCCCAGTAGTCAGGGATTGCTGGTTTCAAGGATGATCGAGTCACCAGATGGTGCAGGGTACAGCAAACATCTTTACGTGTTTGGTGTGGAATTTTTTAGTCTCTCTCTTCTAGAGCTGTGTAAATCAGAAGTATCTGGTTTGTAAATCTGCAGATAGCTTCTGCTCTTGACGTGACTTGACTTTATTTTCATAAAGCATTGCTCTCCACAGAGGCTTGGAGAGCACATGACAGATACTGAGTGTGCTATTACTGTTTTGGGACAGAAGGGCTTCACAATTCTGGTTTGTGAACCTTAGACCATGTCCCTTTTAGGTATTAGTAGCTGAATAGGACAAAGGCAATTTAATTCATCTGTTAACTCAGGGCTCTTGAGTATACAAAACATCACCAACACCTTAGAGCTGTACCTTAAATCCTGTGGGATGCTTCACCTGGGATTCAAAGTCATCCCTGTCAGCACGAAGAGGAAAGTCTCTGCTTGCAGAGCTCGATCCTCATTGCCCTCCTCCAGAGCTGTGTGTGGGACTGTGCCCAGCAGCGTCTTTTGGAGGGGACTGAGAGCTGAGTCTCATGTCCTACCCTGTAAGGGTAAGAGTAGGGAAGGGTGGCAGAGCATCTGCACACACGTGTGTCCATGCGTGCCTTTGCACCCTTTCTCATTTCCTGTATCGGAAGGAGGAGTATGGGCTCGAGCATTTCGGATGTGACCTTTAGGTTTTAGTGACTTCTGGTTCTGGGGTGCCTGTGGAAGGTGGTCTCTGTGGGAAGTATTGAAGCTCTTTCCTGTGAACCTGTGCGGCTTCGTTTCTGAGGGTGCAACGGATATGATCAGCACTTCTAAAGCTAATAACCCTTGTAAAGATGTAGGCAAGCCTGATCTCTCCACTTAGGTAGTGAAGCTGTAAAATGACTTGAATAGTTGTCATTCTCAGATAGCATCGGTATTCAGCAAGGCCATTTCCCTGACTGTGCCTTTGGAAATGCCTCTCAATACATATGCAAATACAGGGCTTATCAGGCCCCTTTTTTGACTGACAGCAAGAAGTCTGGGAGGGATGTTTGCCTGGGACCAAGCAACAATTCTGTTAAGCCTGTGACGGTGTAGAGGAGCAGGGCAGGAGCAGGTGAACATGAAAAACCACTCCAGTGAGTCAGGTGGGTGGTGGAGCTGTCACGGAGCAGCCTCGCAGTGAGCATCCTGCCGTGTCTCCTTCTCCTGTCCCTGCCTTCCGTGCGTGCAGCCGAGATCTCAGCCTTTTTGTACTCTTCTCTTGGTGAGTTGTTTTCCTCAGGGATAGAACAGAAGGAAGGCAGAGGAAAGAGAGTGCGTGGTCTTCATTGTTTGGTTGTAAGCTTGAGTCTGGTTTGCTGTTGTCTCATGTCTTTAAAGCACTGGAGAACTAACCAGTGGGTGAAAGAGATACTGCCTGGCCAGCTCAGCTAATACTGAAATGAACAGCCCTGTGTGCTTTCTTAGAGAGACGAGGTGGCTGAAAGGGGTGCAGTGCAGAATTTAGCATCTGTAGTAAGAACATAGCAGAAGCCTTGGACAGCTGGTGGGAGCAAGGTTGCTAGTTGTGAGCTGCTTGCTAAAGCATTTTTGCTTATGGAAAACCTGGAAAGTCCTGAAACTGGAAGCTGGAAAATGCAGAACTGTACTGCCCCTGCTAGGGGTATCCATTGGGCTTCACTTGTTAAGTGCTTTTCTAAAGGAGTCAGGAGTACTGACTGGTGGCTGTTAAAACACTCATAGGAAGGCAGGTTTTTAATAGAATCTTAGCGAGCAAAGGTGAGTTAAATGTTTCTCATTTTCTCTTCAGTGATCCTTGGAAGTGAGTTGTTAAACCAGGGCTTGATTTATTGGCCCCAGTGACCCACCCCAGTGTGAGGTGATAAGCTCTAGATTTGTAAGGTGAATTTAGAATAAATGGTGTAAGTATAAAAAACAACCCCAACCCAGCTGGTGGTCCACCTTTGCTTCACTTTTCTGAAGTCTATTTACTTATGCAAGTTGTCTTTTGGAAGCTGATGATTAATTATTCACTCATGGAAGATAAGAGAATAAGTATAACATACTGTGAAAATGGCTAATATTAGATTACATGTAATCCTGCTTGTTCTGAAATTAAGAGGTATGGCCATTCTCTGTATGCACTGGGACTTGGGCTGTGGATCAGGGCCACCTCCAAGCTGTGTGATGGGAACTGGCCAGTTGCCTCTGTATTGACAGGTCACAGTTCTAAACCTACCCAGATCTAGGACAGAAACAGAGGCACAGTCACTGTGTGTGCTTGTGAGTGCTTTGGCTTTCCTTTTTGTGCCTGGTGTGGATCTCCCTGTGCACACACAGTCTTTCTGCCCATCCAGCTTCAGACAGCCCTGTTGAAGCGGCTGCTTGGCTCCTGACAGAATTAGGTTTAAAAAAAGAGAATTAAAAAAAAAAAAAAAGGCAGGCACATATGGTGATATTGATATTAACATGGCCCGGGGGAAGAAAAAACCCTCAGGTACCCCAGGATATGTCCCTGGACTGTGAGGTATGTGGGAACATTGGGAGGAGTGATTCAAAGCTCCCTGAGGCCAGGGCAAGGGCCTCCACTGGTTTTAGCCTTATCTAGATCTGACTGGGACAACTGTTCATCCATCTGCAAGCCTGGAGGCATACAGGCTCAACTAGTGATGTGCCCAGGACAAAATCCTGTGCATACAGGCAAAGCTTTCAGGCCCATCAACTGAAGTTGTAATTAGAACTTCACCTTCCACTGAAACTGTTTGCTCTAGGTTCCCAAAATGGACTGGGTGGTTTCCAGTGTCTCTGACTTTATTCCAGTTGAGTGAAACGTTAATTCTCTTTCTTTACTTTTTTTTAATGTTTTGTTTTAATAAATTATTGAAAACATCGACAATTAAAAAGTGGTCAGAGAGGCCCAGAAAAAAAAGCTATGGGTACAACAGAGAGCCTGTAGTAGCAGAGATATTAATCTATGGCCTCTTGTTGCTGTCTTCTCCAGTGAAAGAATGGTCTCTCTGGGTGAGGGGGTGGGAAGATCTCTAGTTCTATTGATTCCCACTTGTAGATGTCCATATATTTACCTAGAGGGTACAATATATTGCAGTTAAAATGGTGGCAGAGAGAAATGGTTTTTCCCTGTGGGTTGGTATTGATTGGTAATGCAGCTACTCTGTACTTACTTCTCTTCATTGCGCACCCTTTAGGCCAAAATACTTTGTTTTATTAGTGTATTAATAATCAATATACTTGTTATTTACTATGGCATATTAATGAGGCCTTTGAGATGAGAATATGCAGGGGCAGAAGCAAAAGATGAGGGTCATCCCATTTAAATTGAGGTATCTCCAATAGAGGCTTTAACATCCGCATTCCCTTGGGCTTCCTTTATCGGCCATGTGGAGAAAGGCACTTTGGTGTCATGATTTATGTGAACTATGTCTGCCTCAAAGAGAGCAGAATTGTGTGCTGGTTGTGCTCCTTCTCTCTGCTGATGAGGAGGAAGCCTGGTCAGCTCATTCATATGCAGCCATCTAAAGCCACATGAGATCAGCCCTGTTCCAGGTGTTGTGGTGACAACTGTCCACTTTTCCAGTGTGCCTGTCCTAGCTCTGGTGAAAGAGAGGAAACCACCTTTCTCAGCAGTACTCAGATGTCACCCCTTTATAGTCCCCACATGGCATGGGCAGCCCAGGTCCTGTTCTCTGTGCTGGAGGCCTCTCAGACCTCAGTGGCTCCTGCCAAGCTGAAGCGCAGCTTTGGTTACTTGACCAATTATTTTCTTTCTTATATCAAGAGCACTTTTCATCCTCTGAAAATGGCTTTAATGTTCTTTTTTTAATACTGCTGTTTTTTATGTGTTGGTATTTTTGGTGCTGTAGGCTGTTACATACAGACTCCTTGTGATTAAGACAGGAAATCAGCTCTGGGGTGCTACACTGGGTAGATGTAAAACCTCGGGAGAAACACCTGTTTCCACCTCTGCTGTAAGTTCCATGAGTTCTGCTAATTGGCTTATCAATGCTGAGGTCTCAGACATGAAGGGTACAGCTTGACTTTCTTGTAGCCAGTAGTCACTGGCCACTCATTCAATGGACTTCCATGGAGTGCTTCATTTGAGGCATCTTTGTCATTTCCCACTCCTGCCTTCTTGCTGGGGCGGTGTCTGTGTGCCAGCCTACTTGGCTCCCAAACTTCAGGGTAGCTGGTATCCCTGAAAACAAGGCTCAGGATGCTTAAATTAAAATTGGGCCGTATCTGGAAATATATTCTCCATGGTAATGTGTTCTAATTTTGTTTCCCTCTCTCAATATTCTATAGAGATATCTTATTCTCAGCTGTCCTGTTGAAGGAAAAAAACTTGTATTGATTAAAAGACAGTTTTCTTTGGGCCTTTGATGGAATTATCCACTTACTCTCGTCAAAGGCAATCAGAATAAGGGAAGTAAACTGTGTTGGTTGCACATAAATGATTTGGTCCTCTGGAGCTATTTCATCAAATAAAACTAAGGATCGAATTAAATGGTGATCTAATGAAGTGGCAGGCATGGGAACCCAAAATGCAACCCTGGCAGGTGTTACACTCTGTTCATGTGGAGATGAGGGGTGTGAATACCAACACTGTCAGAAGCATTGCATCTGAAAGCTGAAGGGTTAATACTTTGTGGGGACAAGGGTGACTGCATCCATGCGACCTTGGGGATAGTGGAGGCCCACCCTGCAAGGCAGTGGGCTTTTTATCTGCCCCACAGCATGGCTGTGGCCTTGCTTGCATCTCACACAGACATATCCATGGCAGGGTCTGCTGACGTCGTCCCCCCAGGCTGCCCTTGCAGCATCCTTCTGTACTGGGGCTGCCCTTCGGAGATGCTCTGGAAACAGAACGATGGACAGTGGCTGATGGTAGGTGAGGTGACTTGCTTAAACTGGCAAAAATGTGTAGTATACATCAGTGAGGCCAATGAAAAACATCTGAGCCCATTTAAAATACAGCTAAAATGCTTGAATCCAGAAGGCTGATGTTCTTTCCACACTCACACGCTGGCCTTAATGCATCCCACTGCAAAACACACAACATTACTTGCCTGGAACAGGGAAGGTCTGGGGGCTGCACATCCACTTTTCCTGGGAATTAGCTGCAACTGGCTGGGTTTGCTTTTGCATTCTGTATTTTTAACCTGACTTTTTGTCTGCCAGCCAGAATTCATCCTGCCCTGTCGCCAAATGTCATCATCCCCTTGTGGTTAACTTGCTGCAATTCATGAAACACTTGGCTGCCATAAATAGTTATGTGCAGAGGTTCCTCCGCACGCGGCGCGGGCAGAAATGCACAGGCAGTGCTGCTAGGCACTCGCACACGAACATGTCCACCAAGAGAAAGTTGACCCACTTCTGCAAATAGATAACTCCTGGCAGAAAAAGTAACACTGTCTCAGAGAATCTATCTTCCCCTTGCCTACTGAATTGTGAAGCAAAAAGCAAGCCAGCTCCATCTTCTGAATTAACAGTGATGTGAGCACAGTACACCCCACTGAAACCAGGATGTGTAAATTGGCCCTTGTTCTGAGAAGGGCTTAAAATGGCCACAATTTGGTCATGATTTTTTTTCGGTATAATGAAAGCTTTTGTTAGTGAATGAGGTGCGTGGAGTTCGGGACTCAGCTGCTCTTAGGCATTAGGAAACATTATCACCATGGCAATTGAAGGCTGCTGTGGAGGTTATTTTGAACACTTTTCTAGTGACTCATGTCTGGGTCAAGACCATTTATGCCAGGTTACTTTAGCCCCTGTACATACAGGTATATATATTCTTCCTTCCCTTAAATTGTTTCTTGCCTTGCTATTTTGCCCCTCTCAGGGAACTCATTGCTTGTTCTGACTGACATCTCCAAGGTGGTGGTGCCAAGTGTTCACCCTGCTCAGAGACTCTTCTGTGAAGGGTCTTTGTGACCTCAAATCCTTGTGAAGTGGATTACAGGTTAGTTTTGACTGGGTTTGAGACTTCATGGATCTTGCAGTGAGATTGAAGCAATCCTAAATCTGATGTGAGTTATCTCATTGTCTGCCTGGGCTTTCCTACAGGCTTGTAGGACAGGATGTCTCCTGTTTGCCTGGGGTGGCTGTGGTGGGAAGGCTGTCTGCAGTAGAGGGAGCACCGTCAGTGAGTGTCGGGCTTATGGGATCAGGGCTTTGGCCAGCTGCACTCTGCAGTCACAGGGTGACACGCTAGCTGTCTTCTGTGGTTGTGTCAACGCCGGCTTGCTGGCAGAATTAGTTCAATCAAAGCTGGAGTGCTCTGAAAAGCCCTTCAGATTTTGCTCCATCCCCCAGCTCTACGCAGTCACACTCAGGATGGCATGCTGCTGCCTTTTTCCCCATTTCATCCCAGACTCCTCTGCTGCTGGGCTTTCATTAGTGTACAGGAAGGTCAGAGGCATTTGAATGCCTGTGGTAGATGAAAGATGTAGTGTGAGGAGCAAATGGATGGAGTAGGGCTCAGGCTAGGAAGCAAGAGGAGATACATAGCTGCTCTTTCAAACCATCTCCAGGACAGTAAGATGCTGCAGGGGTGCCTGTGCCTGGGGGTTTGACAGCTGTGTCTGACCTGTCCCTGCATTCCCAGGACAATGAGAGCCCCCAGGTGTGGTGGGGAAGGCTGCAGAGCAGTTGCTTCTCTGTCCTTATTCTGTAGAAGACCTATGAAGAGGAAAGGAGCAGGCAAAAGGACTACTCAAAGTAGAGCAGCAAAACCAAACCATTGTTTTAGAAAAGAAGAAAAAAGACTTACAGCATTTCCAGCACCCAAAGCGTAATATTTCTATGGAAATAGCAGGAGGGGGCTTGCTGTCAGTGTCTGGTGTAGTGGGGCTGACTAGATTTTGTTTGTTCTTCCTCACATCGTCCATCCTGGATCATCTGAAGACAGGTTGCTGTGCATCACAAATGCAAGTTTCCTGGTTTGTGTCTTTCGATTAAGTGCTAAGCAGTCTCTGGAGGGCTGGCATCTATCTTTCATCTGCAGTTTTTTACTTGCGAAAGTACATTTCTCTCACTATATGACACTTATTGATAATGCCATGTCCTTTAAATGCCACTTCTGTGACACTGTGCTCCTGTCATCAAGCCGTGGACAGTTCAGTGGTGTGGTACGTCTCAGTGACCAGTGAAGTTACTGTGGGACACTGTTGGACTTGAATGAAATTGAGACTTGGAGTCTTTACACTTGCTTTGGTATTTTTTTCAAAGGAAATTCAGAGTGTCTTTAATCTCCAACAAGGGAAGTAAACTGTCCTGTTTAGGCAATGTTCTGCTTGATTTTTGTGTTGTCAGAGGACTACTACTGGTTATAAACATGCAGGAATTTACCATTTTCATGTTGATGTTTTCACTGTTTCCCCCCCCACTTTTCTTTTTAGTAGAATCTAATAGAATAGGTTCCAGGACTATCTACATAAATGTCTACTGTTTTCTGCCAGAGCAACATCGTCAGATGCTAACAGAGTATCAGTAATTAAGAATAACTCATTTTGGTTGATGCTGAAGCTTTTGCAGCTCCTAACAAAGGTGTTAAGAAGATCTTATTTTTATGTACAATCTTAAAGGGCTATTGTGATGCACAGTATTCTTTTGTCTTCTTGGTTTCCCTTTCTTATCTCCCTTACTGGGATTTGCAGTCTCATATTTATCTATTTCCCAGCAGCTGAATATAACTTTGATCTATGCTTTGGATCTATGGAGCTTTTAATCCCTTTCCACTGAGTTAAAAGCTTGTTTGCTGTTGAATGTGATACATAGTTATAGGTTATATGATCTTCACCAGCGGCTCATGCACTGCACAGGGATAGCACATTGTGAAAAACTCTGATAAAATGTTCCCTTGTTCATTTTCCTGATTGCAGCTGAAACCCAACATGGGAGTGAGTCCGTCGTTCACTCCTGGTCAAACTGCTGATACACCTGTCCTTTGCTGTTACAAATATCTCTGCACTTGCTTGCTTTATTTCAATTATTCATTCATTTCTCTGTGATGTTTATTTTTGAAGCTACAAACCAATTGAGTATTTCAGTCAGTGCAGCAGCCTTTCCATCTTTTGATTCTGATAACATTTAGAGTGTTTTCCTTTTTTGTCATTTAGCATCTTTTAAAAATAGGGATCCATTTTTAAAACCTATATGTTTATTCCTCTTTGATGTCCTGAAGCATAATATATGCCTTGCTTGTGGAGATCTTCTCTTCTGGGATGGCTGCAGATTCCACCTCTGGAGCAATCATGATTTCTGCAGCTCTGTTCACCAGGCCATGTGGATGTAGCTGCACATGTGTGACTGTATTCAATCATCTTCTGAAAGTTGTTCTTTTCGAGGTTTTGGTGCAGCTGTTTGCTTCCTGGATTCTGACCATTTTATTTGGAAGTCTCCCATGCTTGTCTCCTGACGTCTTGTAACAAAATGCAGTCCTCTTTTTATGATGTCAGCTAAGACTGTATTGTTTTAGATGTAAGCTTTAAAATAGCAAAAGGATGGATGGTTCTGCAAGTTAGAGCACTGAACTGGGACTCAGATTTGGAGTGCTGTCTCATTGTTACATGGCTTTCTGATGTAGTCTTAGCTAAATTATGTGATTTGTGGTTGTCCTTTTATTCAACCAGGATAATATATTTCCTTTGTCTCCTCCAAGTTTTCTGTGGTTTGTTGGGTCATTTATAACATGCTTATACAGTGCTCAACTGAATTATACCCTTACCTCAAATGGGGCCTCTGACCATTGCTATGATACCAGTGATAACAAACAGGTTTTGAGATATACTGAACTAGCAAGGGAGGAGAAGTCTTTATAGTAACTCCACACCTTTCTAATTTCGAGTTTTGAGTTGCTTCAAATCCTGTTTCGCTTTACTGGGATAAAAGCACTTTACATGTTGGGTTGCTTCCCTCTGTATCGTATATACTTCTTGGAAGCACAGGATGATGAAGTGTGGTTAGTCTCCAGCCAAATGTAAAGAACCAGAAACTTGTCAAATAATAATTCTCCAAAATGAGAAGATGAGCAAAATTAGATAAAAAGCAGTGTTTGCCTCTCCACAAACACAGACAAGTGCAGAAAGAAGATGCTGCTGCTGTCACAGCGACAGGTTACCTTGATATGTTTCAGAGAGTGGGCACAACATTTGTTGTTATTTCAGCTCATCCCATCTACGTTGGCCAGCTCAAGATCATGTTATATATGTGTATTTAAAATGAAGTTTATCTGTCAGCCTAGTGCAGTTTTGGCTGAGGTGAAGAATCACAGCTGTGAAGCAGAAGGGTCCTTCTTGTCACGTTGCTCCCCATGTCACTGCAAAGCAGTGGTGTCTTTGCTGTAATTGCTGAAGGCACCCTTCCTCTTTCCAGTTAAATTCTTACCTGATCCCTTGATTGCTTTATTTCTGATGCTGGTAATTTGGTAACTCCTAACGAGTCCTGACTGAAAAGTCATCAAAGTCACTCTTGGGTGTGAACTCAGAGTTTCTTAATCATATGGGCTTTTATTTCCATTTGCGTGGTGGAATTGGGAGGGAGGATCTATTTGTCAGCGTATCACTGACGCCTTAGGAGGGTGACAAGACTGCAGTAACTCTTCCTAGGCAATTATGTATGAAAGGTTGTCAGTGTGAGTAGTATGGGAAGTTAAAAGCCTTAATTTTCATTTGGAATTGAAGCCCTAATGACTTTCTGCTCCCACAGCTCATAAAGACCATGTTTCAAGTTGACCAAGAAAAAAAGGGGAGGGGACTTCTTTTATTTCAGACATTTTTGTGCAAATTTTTTATGAAAAAACAGATTTATGAGTCACTGTTCTTTGTATAAAGATAATTACTGGAGTGTGAACCTCAAAAAAGTGACATTTTATGACTTTGCCGCTAGCCATGCAATGTGAGCTGTTGCTTTCTCTCTTTGCAGTCGGTTAAGTTAAACAACATCTCAGTTTGAAAGGACTAATTTTATTCCTGTTTGTTGTTTGCCTTATGCACTAAATATTTTCTCTATGTAAAGCTAAACAGCAGAGAGGGGAAGAGAAAGGATCATCCCAAATGAATGCTCTCTAATTATTCAGAACGATGGGTGTAGATCCTATGGGGTTAAGTGAAGTGTTGTATTCAGTCACATCCTTCACTTGCAGCGTAGTAAGGAAGAGAAACTGGATCACACAAATCCTTTTGTTAACACTAGGAACATAATTAGGTTCCTCTGGAAATTTGTTCTTTTAAAACACAGCCCTCTGAACATCAGTGTTGTTTAATCTGTGCTTAAAAGTAAAGCTATGTTTTTATCCACTTGTGTGTGTTTTGTTGTGGTTTTTCCTTTTCAAGAAATAAGGGATTGTTTTGTAACTCAGTAGCATCTGCTGCCTAACGCAAGCGAGAGGCAAGGGCAGGAGTGTTGGTAGAGGTGGCATGTGCAGGTCACAGTCCTGCTTTGGCTCTGTAGCAGCAGGTCAAGAGCTTGCACTGTGGCAAGTGATCCAGAACATCTTTGTCTTTGTGGGTCCACCAGGGATACTGAAGGGCATCTTCTGTTCAAAGCACAGGTGCTCAGCATTTTCAGAGTATTAAATATTCTGAGAGATGCAAGCTTCGCTCTTGGAAGTGGCTGAGGTGACTAGCTAATGTTCTTGGCCATGGGGCTGTGTTCTTGAGAAAGCATCGCTCCAGAGCTGTAAATGCCCTCTGTCCATAACAGCATAGGTCCAACAAGTTTTCTGATCCCACAGCTTGGAGACAAGTCTGCTCAGAGACCTACGAGACGAGGAATGGATCATGTAAACAGCAGCTGATGCAGTTGTTGGAAAGGCCTCTATTTTTTCTTTCTTCTTGTTACAGCATCTTGGGCAGGTTGCACAGAGAAGGTTTTCAATGGAAGATCTGCTGTCCTGTCCTTCATTCTGCCTTATTTGGATAAAAATTACATGACTGTCCTTTTTAAATGTTTTTTTATTTGGCAGTTTAAAGTGAAGGAAACAGTATTTTTGGGAAAGCCTTGGAACTGCCCCTGTAAAAGGAATACTGTCTAAAGAGTAAGACTTCCTGATTGCATTATGTTCAAGTATGGCAATATTTGAATTTGTTCTTTTTTTTTGAAGGAGAGATTTCATATCTGGATTTAAACCAAAATTGTGTCATACAGAAAGGGACAGGTTCCTTCTGTTGAAAACAACATCTGTAGAGCTGGAGGGAAGGGCTGGGCAGCATGGAGTATATGTCCTGGCATGGGGAGCCATGGAGGTGCTGACTCCCTGGACCTGCTGTGCGAGGGTAGGGAGCAAGAGGGCAGCTGGCGGAAGAACTTTTGTCAAGCTCAGATAAATGCAGCCCCGTGCTGAGACGGGGGGAGGAGATGTTCTCAGAGTGTGAGGAGTGGGCATTAAGAGTTGCCTGCCTAGCTCAAGGTGGGGTTGGAGACCACTACAAAGAGATGTGGCAGCAGCCGAAGGAGGGGATGGAGTAAATCACTGCAAAGATGTGGTTTGGGAGCTAGCTGTTACTTTTAACAGCTGATTTTGTTGAACTGGATTGAACTCCCTCCAGCTCAGCATTGATGATGGTGCCTGGAGCTATAAAAATTGTATTTTGATCAGCAAGTCAAAAACAAGTGTACCACTAGTTATGAATACATTTTCAGAATTACAAGCAAAGGAGATCTCAGAATAATAATGGGCAGAAAAAGTTGCCTGAAGGAACCAGTTTATTTGATAAATGCTGGAAGAGGTGTAGACCTGAACTTTGCACCCCTTCCCGTATCAGGTTTTTAAAATGTGCAAACAGATCTAGAATCTGAGTTTTGAACCTGTTAAAATCCTGACTAGACATAATGAAATATGGCAGGAAAACCAATAATGTTGAGGTTTTGAAAATACAAATGGTTCGGTTGTAGATGTGTGATGTGAGTTAAAAAAGGGCATGTGTGTCCTGTGCTGTATATTGTTGACCCAGTTGGTTATTCAATGATGAATTCTGATCTGTATGTTTCAAATGACAGATCTGGGTTCTGAAGTGCTGATGATTAGATTAAGACAGTGTAGTAAACCTTAATGGTGCATGAAGAGCTACTGCTGGATTTGCAGTAATACTTACTCTTCTGCCTTAGAACAGCGTGAATAATACTTTAGGGTTGTATAACTCCTTCCAGACAAGGAGTCTAGGAGTGCTTTGTAAACGCTAATGAGTTTGGCCTCATAGCATATTTATAAGCCTGAGAAGTAGCATTATTCCCCTTTTTTTTATAGTCTGGATGTTGACTAGCCTAAGTATGCAAAGAGCAGGCAGAAGAGCTTTCATCTGCCAACCCTCAGTCCTGGGCCTTATCTGCAGGACTCTGTAGGCTTCCTAAGTGTGTCTGAGGCATGCTCAGAAATTTACTGCAGATTCATTCCAGAAAAGAGGTTGGGTTTTTTTGCAAACCTCTGGGTGTCCTTTGTAAAGCGTAAAGCATTGTAATTATTTGATGATAATTTCTTGCTTGCCTTTTTGTTCTATAGCAGCAGAGATTGAAACTAATCCTCTACTGGAATGAAATCAGATTGGGCATTATGAATATTGTTTCCTTGCCCAGAACAAAGAGACTTAGTTAACATGAATGCAAACTTCTGTTATCTTTACATGGGAGTTGCAGGTGGGAAAGGAATGTGAGGTCAGAAGGATTGGGAGCAGATAATTGCCAATGTCAAAGGGCAGTGAGAGTGATGCCTGTGAAAAACGCCTTGCAAAGTAGGTGGGATCAGGAGCTGCAATGGGCATTCACAGATTTTTCCTTAGCAGCTTCTTCAGATGTTCATCCCAGAACGTCTGCATTATTTCTAGAGATTTACATAGTAGGATATTCTGCAACATGAACACCGTGTGGATTGTAGATAAATTTTATAAATATTTTGTGTATGAATTCAGTGTTTGGTGACACATGCTGTAAAGACAGTTCTAGAGGGATAAGTCCCTCTTTAGCTGTGGGATAAACATATGCAAGCAGACATTTCACTTAGTGTTTTCACATTCCTAACCTGAAAAACTGCTTCTAAATCTTACTGCTTTTTCATGGGCTGGAGACCAGTGAGGATCCCAGCAAAGAGTCTGTAAAATTCTAGATGTGGAGGTGGTGATCTTCATGATGTGGTTGTTAGAATTAGCAGCATTTCTGGTCTGAAAGAATGATAGAATAATCTGGGTTGGAAGGGACCTTTAGAGATCATCTAGTCACCTAGCACCCCTGGCAATGAGCAGGGACAGCTTCAATCAGATCATGTTGCTCAAAGCTCCATCCAAGCTGACATTAAGTGTTTCTAGGGATAGGGCATCCACCTCCTCTCTGGGCAACCAGTGCCAGTGTTTTATCACCCTCATTGTAAAAAATGTCTTCCTTAGATCTAACCTAAATGTCTTTTAGTTTAAAACCATTACCGTTATCCCTTGTTGTATTGAAACAGGCCCTAATAAAAATTTTGTCCCCATCTGTCTTATAACCCCCCTTTAAGTACTAAAGGCCACAGTGAGGTTTCCCAGGAGCCTTCTCTTCTCCAGGCTAAGCAACCCTAAGTCTCTCAGCTTTTCCTCTTGGAGAGGTGTTTCAGCCCTCTGATCATTTCTGTGTTTCTCTTCTGGACCTGCTCCAACAGGTCCATGCCTTTCTTCTCTGGAATTATGTTGTGTGTTGCTGCTCTTCAGACCTGTGTATCACTGAATCAAGTGCCATTAAAGCAGTTGCCTGTTCCTTATGACCAGACTGTGGTTTTTGTCTGATTCTGGTATATTAAATGCTATATTGGCATGTGACTTTTTCCTTATCTGGCTACTTCTGGAACGCAGTTTAGCCTTAGCTCTTCAGCACAGAACAAAAGCTTTCCTGAAACACTGTTTGCACATGGCTACAAATAGAAACCTCAGGTGATTAGCGAGAGGTTTTGGCAAGTCATGCAGATACACGGGGTAATTCAGCATGTGACGTGGCATCCTTGCAGAGCTGGGGGCAGGAGCATCCTGGAGAGAGGCTCTTAGTTGACTGTACAGTGCTTAATCTTTCTAATACACCCCATAATGTGTAGTGGAAGATCTAGATAATGCAAGAAAACAGTTATTTATCTGGGATTAACCTACATAAAACATTTACATTGAGCAGAAACTAGGCCAGAATACCATTCAGTCTGATGACGAGTAGCTGAGGGACCTGTGGAAGAAGAGGCTCGGGGGGGACCTTATTGCTCTCTACAGCTATCTGAAGGGAGGTTGGAACAAGGTGGAGTCACTTCTCCCAGATAACAAGCAATAGGGCACGAGGAAATGGTCTCAAATTGTACCAGGAGAGGTTGAGTTTGGATATTAGGAAAAATTTCTTTAGCAGAAGGGTTGTCAGGCATTGGAACAGGCTGCCCGGAGAAGTGGTGGAGGCAGCATCCCTGGAGGTATTTAAAAGATGTGTAGATGTGGCAGCTGTGAACAAGGTTCTATGGTCGACTTGGCAGTGTTGGGTTAATGGTTGGACTCAATGGTATTAGAGGATCTTTTCCAACTTAAATTATTTAATAATTCTGTGATCCTATGAATTGCAGTGTGGTACATCTTATAAAATCTAAGGAGCCTTTGTAGTTCCTTCAGTTAGTGGACATTGGCTCTGGATTTTGTCTTAGAATCCCTTTTTTTTTGGTTTGTACCCCTTGACTTCAGCTTAGTACTACAGTCTATGTGTATTTATGTTCTTGTATTTAAAGAAAAAGAAAAAAAAA
>VYZQ01037424.1:14221-24963 GCA_013400655.1 Mystacornis crossleyi
GAACACTGAATTTAAATGGTGGGGGTTTTTTCAGAACAATACTTTCGATAAAAATATATAGATTGTCCCTTAATAACACAGGAAACTAAGTCATGTTTTCAGAAATGACTTAAGAACTTGCTAGATTAAAGGACTGTCTACACATGGAATTATTTAGTAATGACTGCTCAAGAACAGCTATTCCAGAATAATTCCATGTGTAGACACACTTATTCCAGAATAAAGTTGCCTTATTTTGGTCTAATTTAGCCAATCAAAGTGTGTTAAGCTAAACAGAAACAAGAGCATCAGCACATGGAGTTATTCAAGACTCGCTGCTCCTAAATATTTCCATGTGTGGACAAGTGCTTGCGAGAGCTGAAGTTCAGTTCTGTTCTCCCCAGCCATGTTATCTCAGCTCTCACAGCGAACACAGGGCACTCTGTGGTACGTGTACTGCTGCTCATTCTGCTGCTTTTCTTATTTCTGTTCAACTAAAAAAAAATCCTTTTAAATTCAGTGTTCATTGTTGAACGTGAGCTAAACAAATACAATGATACAGCCACTCAAATTATTCTAGAGAGTAAGTAAACTTTGGCATATTTTGTTTTCTGAATCAACCAGTCTTTATATTGGCAACTGTTCTTGTAAAGTGATTGTTCACAATCGCAAAAATGCCACCACTTTATGAAGTAGTAAGAACAGTTGAAAGTAATTGGGTTTGGTTTTCCTGAGATGGAACTAATATGGCCAACTGCTGAATTGACATTTGGACAAATGTTGTGTTTTGTTTCAGGTAATAAAATCAAGAATTTGTTCATTTTGGTAAAGAGACTAACTACTGAGTAACCCATCACAGCACATACACAAAAAAATCACGTTTTCAGCAAGGCACAAATCTGTCAAAGGGTTTAATTATTACTGAAAAATTTTCACAAATCCCTATAATTATTGGACTTAACAGCAACATGTTAAGCCTGGCTGGAATAGGGCATTAGTTGCCTCTAGTTCCAAAGTTCAAATCCAAAGTGATAACAAGCAAAAATGGATTTTGAGAGTCCTACAGAACCCAGTGGACCAAGTCACAAAATCCCACCCCAGATGGGTGTTACTGGAAGCCTGTGGTGAGGAAAAGCCCCTTGCTGGAATATCAGAGGTAGAGCAGATGCTCTTCAGTGCATCCCTGAAACTACTGCAGACTATACTGGACTCTGGCTACTGTTTTTAGAAACATTTTCCTTGACCATGTGAAGAGGTAGACTACAAAATTATATCTATTATATTCCCTATAATGTTCTTTGTAATAAACCAAGTGTGATAGAATTAGCGTTTCATCTAACTGGATCACTGCTTTGTATTAGCTTAAAAAAAGGCATGTTCCTAAAACCCCTCAGAACTTTGTTCTGATTTTTTGGAAAAGCATGGGTTTACCACTGAGGATGAACATGCGCCCATGATCTTCCCTAAATAAACTGTAGTAAGAGAAAATCTCAGAAGGGGATAAAGACCTTACAGAAGGAAAAACCTCAAACACTGTCATTTTTATAATAATTTTTATCTGAAATTGAGACCAACCACTAGTTTACTTCACTGAGAAGGTTTACTACAGGTACACAGTGGGAAAAGTGCTAAGAAAGTACATGTTTGGAGGGTTACTACATATAATCTCTTATTGTTGAGACATGCTCAGAAGCCGAAAAGCACATAGTGTGAGTACTCCTTCCTTTAGTGTTATCATCTAGATTTTAACTAAATGTTCACTCCCAGCTTTTGTGCCACACCCCTGGAAACCTGAGTTCACAGAGAGGACCACTCATTCTATAGTACAAGATACACTCATTCTATAAGCGATTTTTTTTCTCCTACTCATGAACTGTGACATCCTTTCTATATTTGCTTCACACTCTCCAACCCTTATGATGAATAGAGAATGATTAATTACTTCAAGGCCCTTTCCATGAGTGAATATAAATACTTCAGAAATATCAATAGGTTTAGCTTCAAAACACTCCTGGCAGCCGGCTGGTATGACAACACTCACTTTGCAGATCAAAACTAGAAAGGCAGCGTGGTTGTGGCCAAAAACAGTGACTAACTCTACCTGTGTGAAAGCTGGATTTTTCAAAATGAATGCACCTTTCATTTTCCATGCCCTAATTGACCTGAGTGCAGCTGCAGATACTTCAGATAATTCTATTGGAGTCGGCACCGGGACCTAGTAAACATCCACGCTGAGCCTCTTCGCGTGTCTTTGTGGTGTCTTTTTTAGTATCACCCGACAGAGTATCTGCGTTTTTGGTAGTGCAAATGAAGAATTAATTGCAGTTAGAATCATGTGGCACTTGATAGAGTCAAGTACAGCTCCCATCAATTCCAACCTTTCTCAAATTCAGATCTTTAGATCTCATATTCACCCTACAGAAAATGGGAGTGTTTTATATTTGACAGAGTTCAGATCACAAAAGAATTCAGTAATAGAGACAAGATAAAACCCACTGAGTGCTCCCCTGAGGAACTGGAATATCAGTGTTTAACTTTTTACCTTAGCATTACCCTAGCACCAAAAAATGAGTGAAAAAATGTTATAAAAACCACATGCACAATATTTTGTTACGAAATCTGATAACAGTGGTGGTGTTTCCAAAAGGTTAATTAAGCTTACACAAGAAGATATCAGGAAAAAATGTGATGGCATTATAAGCACTGTTTTTTGGAGGAATCATATTAAAAAAGTGTCAGATAACAAGTACAGAGCTAATTTTTTTCCAGTTAGCATTGTGACTTAATACACACTTTCTAAAAGCTGAGCAGACATAAGATAAAGGAGTAACTGGGGGGATTTCCACAAAATGCAACTCTGTATTTACTTATTCAATCTAGGTATTCATTTAAAATAGACTTCTACAGTGCAATGTCCATTGCTAATTCAAACCCGCTGTTAGATCTGTGCTCAGTATAAAACATCTAATACACCAGATCTTTTACTCTGTCTTTATTGCCACTGAATCAAAAAAAGGATCCAGTTTAGCGGCTTACAAGGCTTTTTAAAATTAAATACTCTTGCAATCTTTCACAATTTAATGAAATCTAGTCATATCAGACTTGCTTAACCTGTTCTTTAGTAGAACTGCCATTTAGGTGTTAAAAAAATGCATTTGGCTCTCTGCTTCAGAGATCTGGGTCTGGATTTTACATTTATGATTTGTTGAGGGGTTTTTATTCCAGTGCAGAGCACTTACTCTGAATAGATGCCTATAAAAACAAAGATGAATTTACATTATCCACCTCAGTTATAAATCAGAACTACCTCCTCAACTTAAGCTTTGAGTAAGTTCCAAGAGATAATATTTGAATCAACTGCCAAGATTTTCTTATGGCGGCATTCAGAAAAAAAGTCAGTGATGGACAATTTTGACTTAAAAACTTCCATGGGCCACCGTGGCACAGAAGCGTCCAAGCCAAGGGATGCTTTGCTAAACCTAAGGGGCAAAAAAAATAAAAAAAGAGAAATGAGTCTCGAGTCTCCCCATTTTGTTATCTTGAATGGAGTCAGGACTAAACTCAAAACCTCAAACCACACAAAAGAGAATTTTCAGTATTAGATATGCCCGTTCTACTGGTGAAAACTCATCTATCACAGTATCCTGGCTCATCATGAAATAAAACATGCCTATTTTACAAATGGAATACAATCAAAAGTGATAAATCCAATAACCCTGAAAAAGAAAAGGAGGAAAAAAAAAGAAGTCTCATGGTCAAAAATTTCAGGTATCTCAAACCCAGGTGTTGGCAGTGACATCCCCATATTCATAGGCTGGTTTTTAAAATCTCAAGTAACTTGATTTAAGAGCCAACCATATATGAATCCTAAATTGAAGAGGTGACCCCCGTGGGGGGGATGGGCATGAGTGGATGCGTGGGGCACGGGNTGTCAGGAACACATAACTTTCACCAGTCAGATTATTCAGTATCAACAGAGAAGTTTAACTACCTGACTCCACCTCAGGTTAGAAATTGCCAACTCTCATTTATTTCCTGGGAAGTTCTAGGTAATACTTCCACGTTTTACCCTTTGAACACCCAAGAAAGTCGTCTTACTGCAACCAATGGCAACATCAGATGCTTCTTATATTGCTCGCTCTGTTTTATGATTCCTTTCCAATTAGTCTAAGAACAGCTCACCACCCCACCTCTCACCCTACTACATCCATGGAAAAAACCTTCTCATTCTCAGTTCATTGCATGGAAAATTTGGCCTGCTCTCAACACTCCATCAAAACATGTCCCTTCTCCCCTTTCCATTTCCAATACCCACAAGGCTTATTCTGTAGCTTTCAGGGAGGAAAACTTTGTGCAACCTGCCCACCTATCAATGTATTGCTCTCAACTGCATAACGAAGTCTTTTATGTTGTTCTCAGACAATATTATTTTTAAAAGGCTTATAAACTTCTAATGTCCTTAGAAAAGTCCAAAAACATAGAAAGGAACACAATTTTTGTTAAAATACAGGACTTTCAAAGCTGAAGTTACATGTGCAGGAAAGCCAGATCTGTAAAAACTGGTTTTAAAAGTTAACAGTATCATGTCACACTTCCTCCTTTTTAAACTCCTTGCCTTTTTTCCTAGTGAGCAGGCACACCTTTCTTGTAAGTGTTGCAGATCTTGCTGGTACAATTAACTGAAATTAGCATGGCAACAACTAAAAATTAAGTCTAAAAATTAGGTGTCAAATGATTAATTTTCAGATAGAAACAGATGTCTCATGGATTATCCCTCAACCTAATCTACTCAGGTAAATTTAACACTGATTTTTAGGCTGAAACAAAGACAACAATCAAAGGAATCACCAAGTAAATGCTTCTATCAAAGTTTCACAAGTGGGAACTCATCTGCTCTGTATTTAAATTAGAAGAACATTTATCTCAGCAATGGACTTCTATCAGTTTGGACGCAGACAAGGTATATTATTATTAAGGAACTTTGAAAGAGAAAGAATTTCAGAGAGAAATGTATACATTAAGCACTTTCAAAAAATTTGAATCTAATACAATGTCCAAATTTGACCTTTATTTTCAAACACACAAGGCTACATATACCATTTACTCTAGTTACCTCCAAATGTATAATAAAATCAAATTTCCACCTCAGCTGCTACCCTTCAAGCTCCCCTTCAGAATCCACAGAAATGCAGTATGAAAGCACATGACTCACCCCCACTGCTAGCAAAACTGCTTAGCATGTATATATTAAATCAGAGTCCTCTGCATTACCTCTTCTGTCAGATATGTTTTGGGTTTGCTAGGGTGGGTTTTTTAGCATCTAAAACATGCCATAAATTCTTACTTAATCTACTAGAATGTATCTATGATTTACCAACAGTTCAAACAAAAACTAACATGAGGGTGAATTTAAAGCGCAACTATTTTATTTCATTATTTTCCCTCTAAGTATAACAACCACTGGATTTAGAAGCAGTTAGCTGAAGTATCACTCAAGTTCCACAGCCAAAACTAAAGGCATTATCTTTGGAGTCAATGAAGTCTGCAGCTGCTGGAATCTGGAATGGAATGCATCTTTTCATTAGGCTGGTGCCAAATTAGAAATGCCTGCTCATCCAAATGAACCATGAATGCAGTACTTTAGAAATATCTGCTCTTCGCATGTAACTCAGCATGCTAGAGAATGTGACAAGCCTAGCAACACTCCATCTCTCGCACTTGCTGGGGAATGAAAAATGTCACTGCCAGTGTCCTCGATTGAGCCCTTGCACGGCTGCCCCATCCCAGAGGTGCAAGAGCAAACCGAAACTCAGCCTCCACTTGCAGCTCAACGCTGCTGCTCAAAATATAACATTTTCTTGTTTGGATGAATTGCACGGAGAGAAGATGATAAAGCCATAGATAACTGAAACCAGAGCCGGAAGCCACAGTAAGAACCAACAGGCTGTTACTCTGCTTAATTAAAGAGCATGGAAACATGACTTGCTTATACATCATGGCACAAACCAATCTCCCTCAGCCAATACACTGATGCTGCTGCATGGCCCAAGCCTCTATCTGCTCCTCTTTTCTCTCTCTCTGAGCATGCTCGCCCTAGAATCACAGGCTGTAGAGGGATTCAAATAATCTAATTAAGATGCTTCCCTTCTCCAAATAGACTAGAAGTTGCTGCCCTGTTAGCATTTTATGCAAGCAGAGAAGGCTTCAGCGAGTCCAGGTACCTTTATTCAGGAACAGACAGAGACAGGCAGCAACTTGTTGAAAAAAATAAGGGGAGGGAAATGAAGTGAATCGTAGAACAGTTTGGGTTGGAAGACAGCTTGAAGATCATCTTGTTCCAACCCCCTGTCATGGGCAGGGACACTTTTCACTAGTCCAGGTTGCTCAGAGCCCCATCCAACCTGGCCTTGAACACTGCCAGGGATGGGGCATCCACAGCTCCTCTGGGAAACCTGTGCCAGTGCCTGAACATCCTGACAGTAAAGAATTTCTTTCTAATATATAATCTAAACCTGCCCTCTTTTTTGCCTGTCTCTCAGCCAATGTTCAATATATATTTCCCATGAACATTTTATAGCACTGAACTGTAAAAGCTTCTAAGCACTCAAAGACCCAAAGTGAGCTCAAAGACTGCTCTGCGGAGATGATTCCATAGGCTGAATGCCCTTATGTAAAAGCCCTTCTGAAGTCCCAAATTACAAAAAAAAACCCCTTTAATTTTTATCATGTACATCTCAGTGGATCAAAACTTGGAGTATGTATGCTCTGGACTGTATCCATGTAGCTACAATAAATTAAAAATAAAAGGGTTATTTAACCCACACTTGCTTGCACGCAACTCTGCTGATATTTTACTGATTATATCTAGACTTATAATTAAGTATTAGTCACAGAGTATGGTTAAATTTCTCTGACACTTGCACATATAAAATACTCTCATTATCTGATGCAAAAAATTGTAAGGGCTAGAGCATGCAAACTTCTATTACACAGAGTCACAGTGTTTATTATCACAAGCACTCCCACTGAACGTCACAATTCATAATGTTAATTTAAAAAGAAAGTGCTACATTAGTGAACATTACAGCCACTTGGATAATGTTCATTTGCAACAAAAAGTCGTTAGAGAAAGTCTGGTCATTGAACTATTAAGTCTTTAGCAATCTTTTGTTAGTGCATGTATATATATATATATGACAATTTATAGTAGGCAAAAAAAATCTTAAAATTTGTTCAGTTGTACTCAGAATGACTGAAAATCACTTTTACATGGTATACCACACTGCTTTGGGAGAAAATAGCGAAAATAAGGGCAAGGAACCTGCCAGCACTTTCAACGAACACCTACAATAAAAGTCAAACAAATATTTACATAACTATGGTTGACAGAATTAAGACAATCATGGCCTTCTCTCAAGCCCAGCCTTGAAAGCTGTTCACATGTTTCATGTCACAGCCAGCTTCAAATAGCAAACCCTATTGATGCTACGTTTCCCTAATATTTTAAATGTTTATTGCAATGAAGAATTAAAGGAGAATTTGTTATGGTCCTTTCTTTGATTTTACACACACAAACACACAGTGATAAATGAATTCATTCAATCATTAAGGTTGGAAAAAACCTCCAAGATCACCAAGACCAGTCTTTGACTAATCACCATCTTGTCAACTAGACCAGAGCAATAAGTTCTGGCCAGATGAAAGTTGCCCACCAGTATTTCTTAATGGCAGTAATACACAGAATTTGTACCACAACTGACAAAATCTTATGCTAACTAGAATCAACAAAAACACTGGATATTGCCAAAGAAACACGGCATGCAACCACTAAAGACGGAACTGGAAAGAAAAGACCTAGCAAAAATTTGAATGAAAAACCCAAAACACAAAAAACCAACCAACCAACAAACAAACCAAACCCAAAACACTGGTTTGTTGCCAACACTGAACTAAGAGTCAATGCACCTGCAGTCTGTCATGTCAGAGATAAGGGCACTCTAAACAAGCCCTCTGTCACTGTCAGGAGATCCAGAGACAGGTTAGGAAATAAATATTCTTTCCATTTAGGAAGGAGTTACTTCATAGAAGAACATACAGACAGAAATACTGCTCTTGTTATTCCCATAGTGCTTCAGTGAGCACTAAAGCACGGAAAGATGGCCCCGACATGCCAAAAATATGTCCCCCCATACCACAGTACAGAGGAATCTGTCCTTCTGGTGAGTCATAACCCGCCTTGGCCATGGAGTGAAACTCCAAAATTGCCCAGAAAGGCATGCACTAAAATTCTGTTCTCAATACAAAGCCAGGCGCTTCAGAATGTGCCACAGGATATCTACAGCATGAGTCTAAAATAAGGAAAACCAATTACAAATGTAATGAATTAGTTTTAAATTCCACTCCTCATGACTCTTCAGCTTTTGCTAATTATCCTAATGATAGTTATTATAACTCATAACTATTATTAACAATAAAAGCCCACCTATTGCTATTTAAATATTAAGTGATAAGAAATTGACTACTTGAATTAGATATGTATGAGATTTAGCAGGTGACAGATCTTAGCTTTTTTATTGCTGTAAAATCAACTAGAATTCAAGAGATATTAGTTCTCTTATGTCCCATAAGTTTTACCCTTAGGCATGGAATTATTATAATATACATCATTCCAATCAACTATGAGCTATAAAGACATTACAGAAAAGAAGTTATAGTCTACACAAATATATAATAGCTCCACTAGGCATAAAGATTAGATCCACATGCAACTTTACTAAATGTTTCAAACGTTACATCACTAATTATATGATACTGTCACTTCTGGTAAACCACAGATGTAACATGAAAAATATTCAGCTTGGTCTCATGTAGATCTTATCACAATGTGCAGGTTCCAAAAAAAACTGAACCAACCCTTTTGATCTCTGCACTGTATTAGCTGTTAGCTTAAGAGCAAGCTTGCTGAGCTGAGGAATTTTTGCAAGATTTGCTTCAAATCTCCACATGACAGAGGCAAGAGGTTGCACTTAAAATATGAAATCCTAACTTTCATTTAAATCACATATTGTAGTATTTATGTAAATCACAAAGGTTAGCCTATGTTTTTGATACTTGATACAATGTCCCTTAGAGAAGTCCTAGTCTCTCTCATTCCACAGGATTTTCCATAAACAAAAGCAAGTTCAGTTCAACAGCTTGCTGTCATGTAACCAGCTTAAAATTAAAATTTCTCCAAAAGTTTCAAAATTCAGCAGCCAAAAAAGCACTACATCAAAATACTGTATTGGAAAAACCCGCAGGTACATATGATAATGAATTTGTTGTACATCCTTTAAATAAGAAAGGCCAAAACTTCATCTAGGTTAGTATTTCATTCTTCTGTGTGCCAGCACCACTGGCTTCCAAAGTTTCACTTAAAGCCTACATGAATGAGGTTTCAATGGACAGCAAGATTTCACTTGGACATGGCAGGTCCCAAATCAGAAACGAATCCAGCACATGGAACCTGGCTGCCAGGTGGGGAGAGGGACAGAGCCAGATGGAGAAATAAAAAATGTGATCAAAAAGGGTGGAAGAAAGGGTCTGGAGGGGAAGCTGTATGAGGAGCAGCTGAGGTTACTTGGTCTGTTCAGCCTGGAGGAGACTGAGGGGACCCCTCACTGCAGTTACAGCTTCCTCATGAGGGGAAGAGGAGGGGCAGGCACTGATCTCTGCTCTGCGGTGACCAGTGACAGGACCCCAGGGAATGGCCTGAAGCTGTGTCAGGGGAGGTTTGGGTCGGCTATCAGGAGGAAATCATCACAACAGCCACCCCCTGAGACAGGACAACACACTCTATAGATCACTAATTTGGATCTACTGTGGTGACAGAGTAGCTTCATTCTGGAGCCAGCTGAACTTGAGCTTTCCTGAACAAAGAGTAATGGGGAAAAACAGGGCTCTGGCTTTCTCACATTTAATACCTAGAGTGGAAATTCTCTCTCCCTCATAGCCAGCAGACATTTCCCCATGAGTTCAGCAGTGCCAGAGTGGTGTAAGAAGGTTTTCATCTCCTTGGCCACTGGCTGTAAACACATACAGGGAAAGAACAGTAAAAAGAACCCATAAAGCAGGGTGCTACTATTTTCTTCTATCATGGAGAATAAAGTAAACAAAATTAAACAGTTACTCTATTTGGGGTCTTCAACCCTTTTGCAAAACAAAGAGGAATAAGTGCCAAGCTGTTGGCCAGGCAGCTCAAAAATTCTCCTGAGAACAGTATTCTGTAGAAGAAACAACCATGGGCAGTTTTGCAAGGCCAAGCTGATTTTTGCCAGGGGTTTAACAACTGTGCTATGTCTTCTGCAGCAATGAAAGGAATAAACACAAAGAAAGAAAAATCTCAAAAAAAAATTACTGAGGAATAAAAATCTGCACAACAGCAGGCAAAGAAATCAGATTTAGAAAAGATTTATGAAGTTTCCTCTCTTCCTCTTTTCCTGCAATCTACATTAATCAGAGCTCCTGTCTCTTTTTGGGACCTTGGTGAAGATGAGGTGAAACCAAGTATGTTTAATGAAGTCTGAAATGAGGCATGAAATTGAACCATTGTTTGATTCTGTGTTGCCTTTGCTTTCCTAAGCAAGGCAGTCCTTGAAGCCTGGGTGGTACACCAGCATTCACTGGGGGACTGCCGAAGGGAAATGTATTTGCTTTCAGATATTGTTCTTTTTCCTTTTTATCATTTCAGCTGACCAACTTTGTTATATACCTCATGTACACTG
>VYZQ01037431.1:0-27495 GCA_013400655.1 Mystacornis crossleyi
AAAAAAAAAAAGGTAAAAGAACATTAGAGAATAAATTTACTTCTTGTGAAATAGAGGTCAGTAGAGTTACACCAGGGAGGAATTTGGACCAAGATACCCGACTTTGATACAACCTTTTAAATAGTAAAAATATTTTCAGTGGACAGGGAACTGTAAGAGGTTTATAAATGCAAAAGAGAAGGAAAAAAAAATGGTGCTGCTCCCCCACAGTCTCCTAAAAATAGCAAATTACACACCTAATAAATGTATCAGCAGCCCATGAAATTGACAGCCTGAAATTGAAGAACAGACCCGTTTTGTTTGGAGAAATAGTCTTTAAGAGTGTGGAGGTGAATTAGAAAAATAGCAACTGACATTAAGAGTGCAAGATTAATTCGCCTGAGCTTTAATTGAGACAGCCTGAATGAGCCAGAAAAAGAGAAAAAGAGAGAGGATCCCAGCTCTGTCTGGCTCCATAGAAACTCCACCTACCATCTCTTTTCAGCTGGAGCTCAAGTTACAGCATTACATCACCCCAAAAACGTCCCTTTGGCTGATAATTCCCTGGGAGCTGGGCATGGATGCTGGGCTCAGGGTTTTGGATGCAGCCGCTGGGTGCAAATTCACCCATTTGGGTTCATCCCTGTGGGGACAGGCCAAGGGCCACCCTTTGGACAGCCTTCCAAAGCCCCTCCCTCTCTGAAGGACGGGGAACACAGGGGCCACTGCCTCTTGGGGCAATATCCCCACTGTCCCATTCCTGGCTGCAGCTTTCCTTGTGGCCAGAGGAGATGGATCTGGCTGGTTCTGGCAGGGCAGAGGAGAAGATGTTATTTATATTTCAGAACAGAACTGCATGTCCGACAAACCCTGAAATCCCCAAGACTGTAAAAGCACTAAGCAGGCCATCCTGACCATGAGCCTCGCTCGGGTTTCCTGGCTTAAACAAGAAAGTCCTTCTCCTAAGCAAGGAATAAGCTCTTGCACANCCAAAAACGTCCCTTTGGCTGATAATTCCCTGGGAGCTGGGCATGGATGCTGGGCTCAGGGTTTTGGATGCAGCCGCTGGGTGCAAATTCACCCATTTGGGTTCATCCCTGTGGGGACAGGCCAAGGGCCACCCTTTGGACAGCCTTCCAAAGCCCCTCCCTCTCTGAAGGACGGGGAACACAGGGGCCACTGCCTCTTGGGGCAATATCCCGATCTGGCTGGTTCTGGCAGGGCAGAGGAGAAGATGTTATTTATATTTCAGAACAGAACTGCATGTCCGACAAACCCTGAAATCCCCAAGACTGTAAAAGCACTAAGCAGGCCATCCTGACCATGAGCCTCGCTCGGGTTTCCTGGCTTAAACAAGAAAGTCCTTCTCCTAAGCAAGGAATAAGCTCTTGCACAGACAATATTTCAAAAGCCTTGCTGCTACTGAGTAAATAAATGTGTGTAGCAGATACAATAAACATTTTCTTCTGTTCTGAAATCAGATCTGCAGATCCCAAATCCCCCTGTGCTGTGCAGACTGTAATTACAGGATATGTTAAATTTTCTTTATAGCCAGTCCTGATGGTTGTTAAGTGACCGCACCGCCCAGTACAGCACCCCTCTCTGGTCTGCTACCATTCGTAATGAAAACCAGATGTTTGTTTAAAGTTAATAATCAATACAGCACTCATCCCGAGTCAAGTAGGGCTAAACATTTGCTTAGAGAAGCCATGTCAGAGCTGTGATAAGCAGGAGCTCGGAGCAGCACGCTGCTTCGGACCCTGCTGGGGCGTGAGATAAACCATTCAAATTCCAGAGAGTGAACGCTGGGGCCGAGGGGTTGAGCTGAGCCTCCACGAGCAACCAAAGCAGCTCAAATAAATGCAGGCCTAGCTTCATCCAGAGCAGCCCAGATCCCTGACAGGCGCCGGAGCCCTGCTCCCAGCCCGCTCTTGGCGAGGCCAGAGTCTTGCTTTGCGCTGGCTTCTCTCCTGTATCTGAACTGAATAAGAGCATGTGTGAGGGGAAGAGCAGGATGCAGTCAAAAGCCACAGCACTGATAGGTGGTGAGTGCTTCCAAATCGCTGTGAAGGCAGCGGGAGCTGGCAGAGGAGAGGCTACCCAGCATCTCACCGCAGCCGACTGAGGTCAAGGCCGGAGCTTGCTGGTCTTTTTAAATCCCAGGTTAGACAGTAAATCGTATAATTGACTGCTGGGTTGGGCACTGGGATGGAGGAACTGTTAGAGCAAACTTTTCATGTGGCCCCCACGCCTTCTCACAGATGACAATATTCGAGCCTTCATCTCAGTAAATAGATGATGAGGAGGAACATTGGGATGCTGTTGGGAACTCCAGTTGGAAGTAACTCCAGCTGATTTGCTTTGCCCAGATCTTTCCTAATTTGGTCAGGGCTGTCTCCTTGTCAAATGACCTCCACATCCAGCCCAAGAGCTGAGACAATACATTCAGCTGCACCCTTCCCTTTCCCGCCTCACCTCCCAGCCTGTGAGCAGAGAGGCAAAGGGCCACCTTGTAAGCTTACCTGCAACACCCACCACACCTCACTTTGAATGGCTCTACCGTGGTGAATACCTAGTGAATTGCAGAAAATCCTGATCATAGCGTTTTGCCTGATACTGGAAAAAGAGAATTCTATTGATTTAGCCTGTTCTTTTTTGACACTATTTAGGAGCAGAAACTGAACGCTTGCCTACAAGCCTAGCCCAGTGACAAAAGTCACTACTCAAATATTCTGGTGTAAAAGAAACTGAAGTTTGAATTTCTATGTCTTCCCTAGGAAAACGAGCAAATGAAATGACAAGAAGAATGAAATGAAATTATGAGGAAACCTATATGACTCACAGAATCATAGAAATTTTGGTTAGAAGGGACCTCTAGAGGTCATCTAGTCCGACTTCCCACTTGAAGCAGGACTATCACCAGCAGTGTTTTACTGGGACTGTATTTCAGAGTATATGATCTGTGTGTTTGTTTCATCCTTTTTTCTCTCTTTTTTGCCTCTGCAATTTTTGTATGCAACACCCTTTTCAAAACCTTTAGTTGCATGTAATATCTTCCTGTTAACTCAACTCACATGATTAAGCCAGACATTTTCCATACAAATGTTTGCATGAAGTGGCCAGTCCCTAAACTCTTTAAGGCTTTTCTGCCCTACATAAAAGGCTTTTTCTCCCTTATGCAGGACATCTACTGAAGTGAGGTACCATCCCCACTGGCTCTGGCAATACAATCAATCATGCAGTATCAGAACTGCAACTGGAAGAAGGACAAGAGGATCACAATTCATAAAGTGCAGGGCAACTTACACCAGCTTGACTTTTCACTGTGCTTGTAGGGAAAGGGAGGCATGGGACATCAGAAACATTCACAGGACAGTTCTACTTCTGTGCTGTGCTGAGTTGTTAACTTCCCCGCTTCCTCAGCACAGAAATCCCCATGTTAAAGTACTCATTTAGAGTTACCCAGAAAAGCTGAAGATAGATTTGGATCCTGTTGAAAGCCGCTGTTTTGTAACAAGCCAGAACCAACCCTTTTGGCTTCAAAAAAAACCACCCTCTATTCCACTTAAAACAGGTTCAGTAAATGATCTGTGACCAAAAACAAAACCAAGTACTAAAAGCTGGATAAAACTGCCTACCTCACCTCCAAATTAAATGAATCTGACCTGCACACCATGCACAACAAAGCATTCCTAGAACTCCACGGCTCATGAACGTATCCAAAAAAAGGCATTTATTAAAAAACAGTCCATTTGAAATCACTCTAACAGTGACTTTTTTCCTAAAGAAGATTCATCTTCATTCCTAGGTCATGCCATGCCTATGGAGCTACAGCATCCTCCTAATACACTGTGTTGTCTCTCCCCAGTGCAGACAGACTCCAGCATGAAAAACACTTCACCTCATAGCTCTGGGCAGTGCTAAAAGGAAAGCAAAGGTCCCAAAAGCAATGGATCTGTCTCCTCAGGACCGGTTTGTGTGACAGAAACCCCCCACAGCAAGCTCCTGGGGTTGACTCAGGGATCCCTCATTGGGGTGGCACTGGTCCAGAGAGGGCAGGGCTGTCCCTCTGCTCGCCCTTCCCTGCGAGCCGAGTTAGGTGGCCCAGCTGCCGCCGGCCCCCGCTCTCACCACATGTTGTCTACAGATGCCGAAAAGCTGGGCTTTGCTATGCCTAATTCCCAGGCCTTTCCTCAAGCAGCCAAGGCAGCCACACCACAATGCTTTCAAAATAGCAGTCTGGTGTCAGCCTTTGCGCCGAAAAAAACACCTTTGCCTGGGACAAAAAGCCTCCAGTTTGGGTGTTCCTGGGACCTGGTTGGGCATGGTCCTCCCGTTGTTCTCAGGAAAAAGCACGGGATTTGGCTGGCCACTGGTGCAACTGGATCCAGCAGTGTATTCTCATCTAAAATCCTCTTTTGCTGGAAGAAAAACTGTCTTTTAAGATTTTTTTCTTTCCCCGGCTTTGTAAGTAATCCTGTTCTTTGCTCTCTGCTGTCTTGGCACCTTCCAAGCAAAATCTGACACTGAGGAATAGATCTCTTTTTTTTTGAATAACAAATGGAAATACATTTTTGCTGCAGCCTTCCAATCCGCACAGGCGACACTGTCAAAATGCTCTGAACTTTTTTTGGAAGCAGCAGATGACTACAGCTGGTTAGCACAATTATAGCCGTTGTGTAATGCTTGGATCCTCTGTCGTTTCATTCATTCTATTCATCAAACTCTGCATTAGGCTGTGGGGGAAGATCTGCCTGATGGTAAATTTACATTTTTTCCTATGTTGCTGTTATTTCTCATAGTTAAAGGGACACTGGCAAGTGACACATCACTTTTTAAATGTCATTTTAGAAGTTGTTTACCCTGTAATCTACAGTATCCTCTTAGAAGCCAGAAGAATGGAGAGCTTGAGCAATTTGGCATTTCCTCACACTTGTATATTGATTTTTTTTTTTTTTCTTTTCACTGTGGGCTGGAGGAAGCTCAGACGCTTTCTACTTACAGTGGTTCACAGTGGACTTAAGGACAGAGGCCACCAATTTTCACAGCACTCCCAGAGGTAGATAAGCATTATCTGAAAACTATCCCAGTTTCACAGGCAGTAGGAAAGCAGCCCTGGCAGACATGGGGTGGGAGCTGTGCCAAGTTTTGTACAGAAGCACCTCTGTCCCAACCAGGGGGCTTGGAGAGGAAAGAACAACCTTCCCTAAAAAAAAATCTTCCAAAATGACTGTCCACCCTGGAGAATGAGCAAGCCCTCCTGATCCTGCCATCACAATCACAGCCACCATGGTCCTGCAAGGGAACAACCAGGATGGCCCCTGTCCCTGCAGGGTCTCCAAGTCCCACCAATAATGGGAAAAAGGAGTACAAAGCTGACCTCTCTCTCTCATTTTATCCATGACTATAGCAGGCTAAGGTCCCGAATTTAGTACTTGCTTATATAATTTTTTTAATACCTTGCAATATCATCCACATTATATCAACATGGGATCAAAATAATAAAATGGGTACTGATGCTGATATCATTTTTTTATTCCATAAAATCTCCATTACGTTACAGCTTTCTTGATTATTCTTCAGGACAGAAAATCAAAGTGTTGAAAACTTCTTTTTTTTTGCCTTTCTCAAGATGGAGGGTTTGGGGAAATTCTGCAGACTTTTTCGTGTCTCAAGATTTTCACAGGAAAAGCGGAGAACTGTATGAAAAACGTGTATTTCTAAAAGGATTTTGATACAGTTATAACGAAAGAAGTAAAAAAAAACCAATAATGGGACGGCACTGAAGGAAGAAAAAGGGAAGGAATATAGTTTACAGATGCTGTTCCCTACTTTTCTTCCTCTTTTTGGTCTTCCTATATTAAAAATAAGCAAGTGAACCAAAAATAAAATAGAAATATTTGAGCTTTTGTAGCTCCCCTCTCTGTGACTGTCATTTATTGTTCCTTTTCTTTCCCTCCATTGTTCAGTCCATAGGACTGTATACTTAAAATTCGTTTGGGCAATAAATTAGTGAGAACAGCAGAGTTTCATTAGGCTGGATCAGATAGCAGCTCCAATGAGCATCAGGGTTTCCACACATCCTGGGAAGGGGTAGAAGGATGGTTTCACCCAGCACCAGTCCCTGAGGGACCCAGGAGCCTGAGATGCTCCCTGCAGATCCAAGATACACCTTGTGCCACACGAAGCAGCCATCTCAAGCAGTGACAAGTTTTCTCCAACAGTGCCCCTGGGTTCCACTGCAATAAAGATTATTTATGCACCATGGCTGCTAAGTGCTACTAAACATGAAAACAAATGACACTGTAGTCTCAGACCACTAAATTTGTCTCTCTGCTGCACATATCCTTTGCTTTCCCTTTGGCTGCCTTCTCGCTAGCTGTAAATTGCATAATTCATTCTCTCAGTTGTTTTATAGTTTTGTGGTGAAATTCAGATTTATCGTCATTAAATATTGTTATCACTGTTTACACAATGACGCAAACTGTCTGAAATGTGTCTCAGACTCAACACTGACATCTAACCTCAGGAGAAGATGGGACTGTCCAGACCAACGCAGACCCAGCCTACAAGCCAAGTAACTGGGATGAAATTGGAGAAAGCTATTGTAATCCAGGACATTGGGAGTGAGGGTCATTACATGTTTAATTCTGCTTCTCAAAAGTGCAATGCACAGCTTGTCAAGAAACGAGCCACTTAAGGGCTTTTAATATTAGTTAGCAAGGATTATTTTCTTCCCTTGAAACACATATAAAGCAAAGATATTGTAGGAGATGGGACTGTGTCCAACAGGGGGACAGAAGACTCATTTCTCCTCTGCTTTCTGTCCTCTTCTCAGACTCTGGTAGAATTCCAAACTAGAAACCTTTTCATTTTGTGTGGTTATTTCACAGCCTCGGTGCCGGGGACCTGCTCTCTCTGCTCCAGGACCTGCCATCTCCCTGATTCAAAACCCAAGAAAGCCACTTGTGTGGGGCCATGTGCTGGTAACCCCCAGAGCAAAGACCACAATACCCTGCAGTGATGGGAGCCTGGTTTGTACGGAGAGAGAAACACTCTGCTCCCTCTGACATTCACTCTGTGTCTTGCTGGACTGGGGTGGCCTGTGGGACGTTTCATTTAGCCCCACTTAAGTCACACCACAGATTAGCAGGTCTCCAGGAGAGCTGTGAAGTGCTGGGCAGTCAATCTTTCAGGGCTGGCCCAGCCTTGGCTGGTTCATAATAATGTCATCATGAAAGATTAAGATGTTGCAGCTTGGCAGAAAGCAGCGATAGTGCAATAAATCCCTCCATTGGGGCATTTCCTCTGGCTGGTTGTCTGTGCAGCCATTTCAGGCTGCTCTGAAATTAATTTCAACATTCTTGTAGGCACTTATCTCACCAAAGTGAGATTTCCTGGGAATCATCAGGGAAGGAATGAAGACAGAAGAAATACGGCTAAACCCCGGCACTTAAGACCTGAGCCCTCTCTCGTTAATGCTCTTCGTGTAAATCAGGAGGAATTCCACTTTCATCGAGGGAATTATGCTAGTGATATACTGTTAGTGAGAGGAGACTCAGGTGTGAGTCCTTTTAGTTGGGCTTCCTTTATTCATTTTTACAAAAGGAGCCCCTGATCCTGTAGATGGCTGTGCTCAGCTTTTGGGTATCAGAGACCTCGGGGTAGAGACACGGGGCATGAAGCGAAATTGCTGCATCCTTAGACTTTATCCTGTACACAATAATTTCAGAATCAAAGCTTGGTCACTTCAGACAGAAACTGCATTCAGAGTCATAGGCAAGTACTAACTCAAAAATACTTTTTAAAAAATGTGTTCTTTGATGCATTAACTGCAGATTGGATCTCCTTTCTATTGAGGGAAGGGGTTTTTTTCCCTCATTGTCCAACATATAAAGTTCAGGCCTGAAATCTAATGCAGTTAATAAATTATGAGGATTTCCTGTATCTAGTAAAAAAATAATTGATGGGGTCTGAATTTGGGGGAGGGAATAATGCAGGGCAACAGATATGGAACAAAATGCCATGGTGGAGACAGCCATCCCACAGGGCAACAAATATGGAACAAAATGCCGTGGCAGAGAAAGCCATCCCGCAGTGAATACAAGCAGCTGGGTGTCTGGATGCTTTGTAAAATTTTATTGTGAAATGCACAGATGATGAGCACAGCTGCAAAACATCAGGAGTGTTTATCATGATCTCCCAGAGCGTTCTGGGTGTGTTCCCCTTTGACACTATTTATGTAGGCTTAACCTAAGCTGATTTCAATGGAGACATCAAAATTGCTTCAAGGTGCATCCTATTATACACAGGATAAGCTTGTGGCTTAAGGTTTCTCTCCCCTGTCTCATGTGGTGTTTATCAGCATGCAAAGGACAACTGAATGAAGAAGTAGCTGATAGCATCTGACTAACCGGCTGCTGTTGCTGAAGCAAATAAAAGACATTTCTGGCACTCACACAAGTATTAAAAAGGGGATTAAGCAGATTTTTGGGATGGAATTCAGGCTGAAAAAAAAATCTGTAATCCATCCTTCTAAGCCTAAATATTACAACAATTCTCAAGCAAAGGGCCTGACTCTTCCCAACATTATTTATTTTACCTGAATTTGGGTCCTTGCCAGTGACATGCTGGTGCACTGTGAGACTAGCACAGCCAAGAATCAGATTCCCCCCAAGATGTGCTTCACCTACTTGTGTTCCCAAAGGTTTATCATGATCACCTGCATCCCATAACATACAATAATCTTCTAGTTTGTTCAGAGAGTTCACAGGCATAAATGTTGTCATGACTCTGTCACAAACCTGTTATACTATAGAGGAGGAGATAATGTAGGAGCCTGTTCCAAATTTCCTCAGATATCTTGCTGTAAAATAAAAAAATAAAATAGAAAAAATAAAAAGGGTTTGTGTGTGGTTTATACTTCCTGATTTTGACAAGCAGTGAAAGCATCAAAACACTCCTAAGGAAGCTGATTTTGTAAGTTCCGGCTGGTGACGGGGAGAGAAAGGGAGCAAGAATATTGGGTGAGAGTAGATACTGACAGCAACCTGCCCAAGGAAAGGTTTTACAGCAACACTTCAAGAAGTAACATAGGAAATGTTGTTTTTAGAAAATGAAATTACACAATTATTAACTTTGTTATACTTTAGTTAAATCTCTGGAAAGAAAATAAAAGCAATTAAACAACAGTATTAATCTTATCAGCAATCCCTCCTCTCTCACACTAAGACCTTGTGACAGCTTTACTTAGTCTTCATTAAGCATTTTCAAACAGGTCATTGCTAACAGTGTTTGCTGTAACTGTGAAATCCCTGTAGCACTCTCACAGCAGTAGTGCCAGATTTTAAGAGTGGGGGAGTACTGGAACAGACACTGTTTGTAATCACTAACCCAGGTCTCAAAAGCTCTTCAGATTGAGCTGTTTACATTGTACTTAGGCAGATTTTTTTCCCCCCTCTGAGATTCACAAATTACTTAAGTCACAGCACCTATTTTTATTTTTTGTTAGGAGCTGAAGTACAGACTACAAAAATATGTACTAAAACCAGTTTGTTAGAAAGCTGGGGTTAGAAATCAGAACTTCTAAATGCAATCTCTTACCTAATCAGCAGAGAAAACGGCTTCTTGGACCTAAAAATGAAGCTTCTATCTCATTCTTCCAAGGCTGTACAGAGAAGGAGTTTCTTTTCCTCTGGTCCTGAGAATGGTCTGTTCTGAAGAAAAAAATCCATATTCCCTTCAAAACATCTCAGCCCAGGTAATTGCCATAGCTGTGACAGCTTTTTTATAGGACAGCCCTTTGCGAGGCAGGTGCTGGGCTTTGTGCAAGTTCCACTGATGACAGTGGACTTCAGGTGAGACCTTTGCCTCTTATTGCTGTCAGCTTGCAGTGGTATAGCTGATCACAGACCAGTGAAGAGCTAAAGGCAGTCCCTGGGTTTGGTCAAAAACCTCTTATTATCGAGTTGTAAACGTTGCAGTGGAGGAGGCATATTTCTGTAGCCTCACTAGTAATATTTTATCTTTCTGTCTTTGCAAAGTTGTTTTTACAAAGCCAGGTATTGGCTGGACCCCAACAGCTCTTATCAAAAATCAAATTTTGCATTTATTTGCACTTTTGTCATTGGAATGGAAGAGGTTTTATTCATAACAGTACTAATGGTCATATCTGGAATTCACTTCTGGATCGAGAAACTCCTGTGCCAGCGTTCAGCCAGGAGTGAACTTTATGGATTGTTATCAACTCTGAAAACCCGAGATTAAGCAACAGCCACTGAAGTGGTAACAGATTTTAAACTCTATCAGAATCAGCTGCCCACCCCTCTGTATTGTTTCCCTGTAGTATCCATCTCTCATACTTGAAGGTTTCCCCAACGAAAGAAAACCACCATGTAGCATTATTTGTAAAACAGCTCTGTCCTGAAACCTGATAGTGCATGAACCCAACCTGATAATTTATGAACTCACAGCTAAGCAAGAAACAGTTCCCCTGCAGCCCAGAGAAAATATACTGTAACATGCTAAATCTCTTTTTTAAATGTAAAATCATATTGCCATTCAGGTTTGTGGCTTTCTTAAATGTGGTTGTGCTCAGAGAAGTGACTATAAAAACGGCACACTTTTAATCAATGGATCTGCTGTCTTCTGCAGGAAATTTGAGTCTGATATGTTTCATTTACTGACAAAAATAATACCTTGTTTTTGTATTTTCTACTCTGCTGGCAGCATAGAAACTATACAGCCCTGGGAAAAGTAGCCAGCTCTCCTCTGGTTCATGCACCATCAACAGCACAGGTAATTAATTTTAACCACTGCGTTTCGATTGCCTGTGCAAAGAGATTAGGTTGATTTTCATATCTGGGGTTGGATTTACTGAGCTACTGGATAGAAATACTGGGCCACTTTTTCCAGTGGTGTTCATGTCCCTCAAGTGCAGCTGGAAATCTGACCATTCATTTTCTCAGTGCTTGCCCTCTCTGAGCAGGGATCTCTGCTCAGTGGTGACAGTGCCACACAACACACAGATTTGGAACAGGCATGTGTCCCTGCACAGGAGGGGGAATAACTCCCCAGGACCAGCAATGTACCCACCCTGGCCTCGCTGCCCTCTAGCTAGGTGAGAAAATGCCATGCCATGGGATCTCAGGTACCCAACAGGGTATGTACTCCTGGCTCACCTCAGCTGCAAAATAAATTATGTGTTCATGTACCACCAAGTCAGCTGGCTGGTAGATCACCTAGGTGGCAAATGCTGGGGTAAAATGGATCTCCAGCCACCAGCAACGACACAAAATGACCATGAGTCTAATTCGTTCTGTGTGGACATGTAATCAGTACTAAGCAGGGTTGGGTAACCCCCACCAAGCCGTGCCACCCCTCCTGCTGACACAGCCTTGCCATCACCGCCCTGGCTGTGAGCGCTCGCCCACATCTGTCACACATCCAGCTATTTTCAGAAGGATTTAGATAACAGGTGGACTGAACTGCCAGTGCGTTTCATCTGGTCCTGGGTAATTTTGTTTACAGTGCCAAAGCAATTCGAAATGAAAATATCCTTTCAAAACAGTTTCCAGATTAAATGATCTTCTAGCTGCAAATGAAAGCCACGCTGTCACCCAACAAGCCAGCTGGTTGTTTGCAGCACTGGAAATTAGTGTGCTGGAAGCAGAGAAGAAAGCTTTCAAGCCAGTCCATTGTTGACTGCAAGAGATGATGAAGCTGCAATTGCCTCACTTTTTCCAGCTAAACCAAAGCAGGAAGCTCCCATCCTGATGGCCTCAGCTACAGGAAGGGCAGTTCTGCATGAAAAATTCGCATTTGCCACAAGCAGAAACGCTCTACACATGTAATTTTGCATGGACAAGGTGGTGAGCCAGCTCTGCAAAGCTGCACATCAGTATCCCTTTGGTGAGGCTGAGGAATGGTGTCAGTGCTGGCCAAACACCTTTGCCAACTGGAAGAGTTTCTGCAATTTCCGTGTAAGGTAGATGTCTGTGTGGATCCACTCTCATGGGCAGTGATTGATTACTAAATTGAGATCCTCTACAAAACATTAAATCTGTAACTGAATTTTCCCTTTCTGATTTCATGCAAAGTTTGACATTAAACACAGCTGTCTTAGGTAGCTAACTCCACTTGTCCCCAATATTTCATTATGACAAATGGGATGTATTTCCATCACTTATCATAAGATCAACACTGCAACCAAGCAAGTGTTAGCTTATTTATTGTCAGCCAGGGGATGGATGGTCTTAAGTGCCTCCTTAATCAGAGGGATGATTCCTTAACAAAGTCCTTTCTTACAGATGAAGTCTCAGTCTTCAAAAAGTCTTCTTTGTCCATCAGTCTATCAAAATTTGACAATCACACTGGTTGTGGTCATGTGCAAAATGAGTTTGTTCTGGCTGATCCAAACACAGCAGTAAAAAAATAAGCAATTTTTAGTTTTTTCTCACTTGAGAGCATTGTTAGTGTGATTTTCCTCCCTTGATCTGACAAGCCCAAGAGTGGTCCTTCCTCCTTCTCACTGCATGGCACACCACCAGCATGGTCCTTCCTCATGGATCTGCTGTGTTTGAGGAGAGAAGGTGGGCTCAGTGGGGCAATCACACATGAAAACCCTGCTTGGCCTTAATTACCAGGACCAGGCTAGACCAGCAGCGCTGGATCTGCGTGCTGCGTCCTCACCCACCTCTTCTCCCCCTGCACCCTGCTATCCCAGAACTGGCTTTGAAACGGCCATGGAATTGCACTTCCACGCTACAGTATTTTGGCCAGACTCAAGGAATACACCTCTCTGGGAAAGGGCTTTCTCAATATTTCCTGTGTTAACGAGTCCACAGGCAGCCCTGGCTGGCCAGGGGAGCTGCATTAGTGCCGCTGCCACCAGCGCCCCAATAAGCCCCGACCTGGTGTTGTTTGTACTTCTTAGTCACCTTTATTTGTTTAAGAGGCCAGACAAGGCAAACGTTTGTGATGCCTTGTTTATTCTGTGGCTTTCACTAGAGCATATTAAACTCATCATTACTTCATATAAGCCCAAGATAGGCATTTTTTTGCTGGCAAGTGTTGACAGTAAGTAACAGACACTCTGCCACAAGGTAACATGTTTATATACTGATGCGAATGCCTGGTGGATTTTATTCCTGTAAAACTATCACAGATAAAGAAGCTACTATCAGATAAGTGACTATAATAAATGGCCACAATTAGTGCTCTGCTGATGAGACTACTCGGTGGTCTCTCTGCTCTGTTTTAGACAAACCCCAGGCTCAGCTTGCTTAGTATAAATGGAGACAAGAACCATTTAAAATAACATCAGCCTCACTTGATTTCTGGGGGTGTTTTACCGAAATACCGCTGCTAACTGAATTGAAATCTCCTTGTATTTATCTTCAGAGGACTGACAAATGGGAAAATCAAGTCAGAAATAAAATAAAGTTGTTCATTTATGTACATACACACACACACACACACACACACACACACACACACACACGCAGGCTCCTTGCAGGTTTCCCTCTCTTTTAGGACCTTGGGTTACACTGTGGGATTTGGTCCCAGCTGGCGTTAGTGCTCACCAGCCTTTCTGTTTGATGTCACTGGAAATAACAGTAAGAGTCAGGGGGGTTGGAGAGGCACCAACCTGAAGCTGCCTGCACCCCACCGGAGGAGTGTGCACCTTGCTGCTGCCACCCCAAGTGTGGAGTGAGAGACGCCCAGGACTCTTCCATTCCCCAGAAACATGTCCTCCCAGGACACGGGAGGGAACAGGGTCTTCCCTGTTCTCCCCATGCTCTTGGGAGGTGCTGAACCAGCACAGACATTGCAGTGGAGGCAGTGCCACCACAGTGCTGTCCTGGGTGCAGCTACCTCCAGACCAACACCCCTGGGGAGAGATGCTGCCTGCTCTCAGCCATGTTTCAGACCTTGGTAGTAGTCCAGAGGGCCTGGTACACCTTCAGGGCTCTGCTTATGTTCTGTGTATATTGATATTCATGCAGCACTTAGCGCCTCCCCAAGTCAGTGGATCAAGTCCAACCATGAGATGTTTGTCCAGATGAAATCCTTTCCATTGAACAATCAAAGTACTCCACAAAACACCCTCTATCACGTACAAGATACCGATCCGCTCCTCACCTTTGCCAACAAGAGAATGGGAGAATTACAGTAAAAGAAGCAGTGCCACCCTGGAGCTGTACAGAGCCAAGCCCCAGCCAGAACCAAGCTCCACATCCTCCCTGTACCCCACTAGTAAAAACACTCACTCACGAGCCATTCTTGAGGGCTATAGTAGTAATAAGGGGCTGTTGTATCAGCTGCAGTCTAGCCTCATTTCTCTTCCCTCGTGTGTAGATTATGCTCTTGCTGCTTCATGAAGTCTTGTTACAGCCACTGTTCTGAAGGCATCTCTGGACATCCAGCCGTATCTCACTGCGGCCAGTTCTCAAAAATGGGAGCCTGTAATTTAGGCAGTTTAGGTCTTTAAAATACATTTGTACTGTTGCATATTCTAGTCATTAACAGAATGACTTGTATTTACAATGGACTGCTTTTACATATAGACAGATATGTGTGTATATACGGGCATGTCCACACTCCAACACGTAAATATGGATACTGTATGGATGCAGTGAAAGAGAATTCTGATATACTTTTACTGTCATTAAAATAATGGTAATAGAAAAGCTCAAATGGATTGCTTGTAAAACAGAGGCTGTAATCCTCTGGAGTTATTTTTCATCTGTAACTACACATTTTGTTTATGTAGTGCCAAGATGGTACCATCCATCACAGTCTCCTGAAGATGTCTCCGGATCTCTCTTCTACCCTCTCCTGAAATGTGACGACTTCTTCAGAACCAACTAGTGGGAAAAGCTCTTCCATAAAATCATGCTCCTCTTGGATTTTCTACTTCAACTCCACTCAATATTTCCCACTAAGAGAACTTGCATTGCATGGTAGAGGAGCCCATACACTCCTCATCCCAGGAATTAAGTGCTTGTGCACAGTAGGGTTTATGGTGGTTCTTTATATTCCCATTGCCAGAATATCTCATAAATTCACAAAAGTTATGCAGGCATCAGTGTGTTTACCTTTTCACGAGCTTAAAGCTGATTTATTTGACTTCTGAAAAAAACTATAATAGTCCTTGTTGAAAACTCCATGGGGTCCTGATTAAAGGAAGATTGTCAAGTAGTTTAAGCCCCAAATCTGAGCTGTATTTAGCTATCATAATTTGAGTACTGTGTTCACTTAATTCCTCTGAAAGCCAGCATAAGGTTTTTGCCCATCTATGAAATTTATATGTGTGTGTTCCTGCAGATTTTTGCATGTGTTAATCCCCAAGGCTTCCCAGTGAAGTGACTCAGGTGAGATAGCACATTGCAATAAGTTGCTACAGAGTGAACACTGCTCTGAGACATCACAAAAAATCTATATGGGGCTTTGCACCTCAAAGGCCACAATAACTATTACATTGGTAAGAATTTCCTTAGAGAATGCAGGGTTTTAGAGCATGGCAAATGATTTCTCTCAGTGATTTGTCTGTCTAGGTTGTTTTGCATTTGTCAGTGCGCTGTGTGCACGAAGCAGAAATCTTCTCTGCATTACCTATTTACAACAATTTACAAATGTCTCTTCAAAAAGAAAACAAATGGGAAAAATCAATAGGAAAAATTAATTAATTTCCCCCATCCTGGCCCAGGCCTGGGTTGTGTGCCAATAAACATGGAAAGTTAACAGACCCATTTATTTCCCAGTATCAATTTCACCCATGATAAATGAGCCACAGATACTTACATGCGACCCTAAATATATTTATCTACAGCACCAAATCTCATTCAAAGTACCCAGAGGTATCCCCAGCCTTCAGGCGTTTAAATAGATCATCCCCAGTGAAACCATCAGTTCCACTGAAGTGTACTTTTAAAGCCAAAAGGCTTGGATCCATAAATGAGCGACGTACTGAGGGAAGGGAAGCAGGGTCCTCTAGTAAGCAAAGACACAGGTAGCAACCCATGCTAGATGAGCACTTTCTACAAAACACCGTGAGGCTGTCTTGGCTGCTGTGTGCCTGTGTGGGGTATTGTAAAGGTTAGGAGCTCACAACAGGAGTTTCATACATGTGTGGCTCATGCCAAGCCCTCCAGTTCCTGTGGAGAAAGAAGATGACCTCTGTAATCAGAAGAAGACCAAATTCTTAGATGGGATCAGGGCAGAACTACCTGCACTGTTTACACCCTGCAGATCTTCCTGCGGCCACAAAGAGAAAGCGGTTTGACTTCATCCTAGAAGTGCCTGATATTTCCCAATCACTATTCTACTGGTAGTATTAGTCCCCATGATTATATAGGAGTCATCAGGTATACAAATCCTTTCAAAAACATCTGAAGCTACTGGAAAACTGGGTATTTAGACAGAATCAAGTAGGACAGATGTGCAAGATGGTGGGGGAGGAGGGGAAGATCTTTCCAAGTAATAGAGGAAAAAAGTTTTATTTTTCACCTCTTCCTATTCTGGTCATTCTGCTTTTTAAATCTGGTATATAAGTATTTCTGAGTCAGCATTCCACAAAGCCATGTTTTAGTAAATTAAACAGCTATTAAGTATAGCTCCAGAAATTAAAATAGCTACTGAGTTCCTCCAAAAATGCCTCCTTAAATGACAGTTCAGGAAAACATCATTCACCTTAATGGAGAACTACTGTAATGGAGCAAGAAGCAACTTGGAAGCAGAAGCAGTGAAGACGGGAAGACATGGTTCAAGTTCCCCCTCATATTTTCTTAGGAAGGAAAACTATCTTTTCATAAGTAGCTCACACACAGTCCCAGCCAGGTCCACATAGATTTAGACAGGACTTAGTTCAACCTGTCCACTCTTCCCTTGCTTTTACGTTCAAAAAAAGGCCCAAGGAAAATGTGTGTTTGGCAAAGGTACATGCATATGTATCTTAAGACAGAGAGAAAACTCTACGAATGCTGGTGGCTGGGTTGATTTGTGCATACAGGGACTGGAAAAGAGTCCCTACACTCAGGTCTGTTTCCTGAGTCTTCACTGTAACCTACTGAAGGTTGCAGCCCTGTTCAAACCCAGAGCTAATTCACAATACGCCACGAAATGTAATGATATATTCCATTGCATGGGTACAGTAAAGGCACTGTTTGATACCCTGCCATAATTTCAGGCTTTGAAAAATGGTGGCCAGAAAGGTGAAATAGAGATGTCCTTTCTGTGCGTAAGCCAGGCCAACCAGGGGAGGTGAAGTGCCTGTTTCGCAGCACCAGCCTGGGTTAATCTGTTCTCTTGGCTTTGATTCTTGGCCTGGATTTACACCAAGAAGTGTTTAAAGTCAGCCAAATGTCCAAAGAGATTGCAAATGTGACTGGGTTTAAACAACAAAAATGTGTCTACAATATTTGTTTGTGCCCCAGAAGCACCACACATTTAAAAAAAAAAAAAAAAAAAAAAAGACTGCCTTTTACAGTCTGGACCTTGGTGGCTGATTTATTAACTTTCCTGTTTTCATCAACATGTTCAAGTTGCTAAAACCCACCCTGTTAAACCTCATGTGTCTGGCATTCATCTTCACCTCAGTTCCATCTGCAATAACAAGCAACAGATCCCTGATCTACTGCTGTGATGCCTCTCCAGGAGTATCTGCCAGTTAAAAAGTAAAATAAAACCAAAAAATAAGGAAATTAAAGGAAAGGAAAGGATGAGCAGGATGAGCCTGCCTCCAGCTTGGAACAATTCCTTAGTCCTATTTTCCTTGATAATCATGGTAAGCTGTTGCACTTTCATTTTCTTATGGGGAGTGTGAAGGGGTTTCTGTTTTAATGAGCTCGTAACCTGGCAAATAACAGAGGCTTTTCCAGTCCCTGTGGGAAGTATCTGTTTTTTTTATTTCCGCAATAGTGAAATTAAGCTCTGAGCATTAGATAAACAGTTAGAAAAGTGTCCTACAGACATTTGCTCCAGTGAAGTTCTTTATTCTCAGTGACATTTGCTTTCTACAGCTTCTTCTCCATTCCAGTCTTGGTGGAAGCACCACTTTGCTGACAGTAACAGGAGGGAAATGGACTATTTTTATTAGTGTGCCTGCAAATGAGCAGCTGAAGTATCATTCACCCCATAACATTCCCACCCGAAAATTTTCTTAGGGCTTTCTTAAGAGGACCAACCCTGACCTGGAGTCATGTCTTCCAGAGGGGCTGCTGCAGGCTGCCAGGGAGAGGGGTATAAAAGCAGGGTCAGTAATTAAACAACCCCTCCCTTACACTTTCCTGCCTCTAATGACTTCTAAGACATCCCATACCTGGTGTGTTCACATCCTTGGTGTCCCTGTGTGAATTTCTGACACAAATTAGTTGTCTCCACTTGAGTTTTGTCATCTTCTAACATCCACTAAACCCTTGGAAAGACATTGTCCGGCTCATCTTCCCCTCTCCTTGGCCTTCATCCTGGTTGCTGTCAGTTCCATTGGAAGGCCCCTTGGTTGTGCATAGAATTGTGTGTCTGTTTCTCTGAGTCCTTTCTCATTTCTGTACTTGAGTGGCAGCACTGAAGTGTAGCTTTAGTCAGGCTCAGGTGATCTTCAAGCCTTCCCAGAGGTACTGATGGCAAGGGAGGGCATGGCAGCTCCACCATGTGAGCCAAGTGAGCCCTGTGTGCGTGCCCCACAAGCTGTGAGCTCACAGCTAGCTGAAGAATCACTTCTAGGTAAGAAAACTGCAGGCATTTGGCCTCACACGCAGATATCCTGCAAACAGAAAAGGGAACTCAAATCTCTGAAAGTATTATGCTGTTAAGTAGTTCTGTATGCAGGTCCATTAGCAACAAACATGTTGAAGGAAGTTATTATTGTGGTAATTTTATTGACAGAGCTGGAAAATCCCTTTGTATCACTTCTCTCATTCTCTTCACTTTTTGCTTTGTTCTGCATACACACAGTAGTACCTCTCCTAATTTGGGCTCTTCCGGCTAACACAGGCAATATAAGAACTGCAATGTCTAAAACGATGCAAAAGAGTTGACAACCAAAAAATCCCTCATGAGCAATTACTTTAATAACTTTACTTAGAAAAAAAAAATTCAGGCATTCTGGGAAGTAAAGATGGGAAAAATAATTAATAGGTGACTGGAGGCTTCATTTGTAAAACATCAAGAGCTGATCTCAGTGGAGTTTGCTGAGATCTTAAGGGACATTATTGAATGGGAAAGAAAGAGTCAAAGTCCACCGTAGCCAAATTTGAAAGGGAGCATCAGTACCATTTACCCTCATTTCTGACGTTATCAGCATGAAAGCTACCTGCTGAGATGTGGGTAGATTCCCTTTGAGACATTTGTAGTAAATATGAGTCTAAATATAAGTGACTGAGATATTCAGTGCCTTGGCATATACCCAGGAGCGTGTGTTGCAACAGGGGTTTTGGCCACACAGAAAAGCTGATGAAGTGCAAGGCCAATTAGTTAATTACATTTGAGGTGGGGAGTTCCTTACTGTTCCTTTAACAGTATAGTAGTAGACTGGAACTAGATAGGTAGAGAACTGCTTTACAAAATCAAAGATACTGATTTGGAATAGAAGCATGTCATATAGAAGGTGCCAGGGGTATCTGGTAACCAGCCTGAAACCAGATAGCTGAGCTTGGACTGCAACACTTGGGGATAAAGTTGGTGACAATGAGTTTTGTCACAGGATTGAGAGCAACTTGGATTTTTAAGCACGCTGAGATCTGATGAAAAGCACCAGGAGGGAGCCAAGTGTATAATTATTGTTATTATTAAAAGCAGTATTACAATGCTGATACTCTGAATAAATCAGCAGATGGCAAATGCCTTTCAGTGAAGGCAAAGGCAAACTAATGTCTGGTAGCAAGGAGGGAAGCTAATGATTATGTGCTAAATGAAACAGCCATTCAGCATGCTGGTCAGGAAAAAACATTTGGGAGTCATTGTGGAAAAAACATGGAAATCATTAGCCCAGTTCAGAGTAGCAGAAAAGGTAAAAGCAAGAGAGGCTGTGCTGTTTCTGCACGATGCTCTGGTTGGGTGCCCTGTTTCTGAGCTCCTCTGTGCTGACGATGTGTTCACATTGACCACAGAAGCAAGGGTCCCATTCATTTGGGTGAGGTGCCCCCATACCCAAAAGGAGGGTCCCTGCTCCAAGGTGCTTAGGGTAAAAATTTTTAAATGCCAGATGAACGTCTAAAGAGGGGGTCCTTGTTTTTCCCCACTGAGTGCACCAGGCCCTCTTGACCAGCCGAAGCCAGAGGAGGGAAGCCCTTCTGTCTCCAGTATTCTGGGAAAGGCAAACCAGCCAAGGCAGGCAGCAGGACCAGGCAGAGGTCACAGCTCAGCACCTCCAGGCTCCCTCTGCCCAGGGGGTGAGGTGGCAGGATGTCATCTCACACCACCCCAGCCAGAAGGTTGAGGTCACCAGGACCTGAGCTCAGACCCTCCCAGACCCACATGGACCTGCTTTGCCAGGGAGGGATGCTTCATTTCTGAGCCAAGCCTGCTGAAAGGGGTGAGTGAAGCTCCTCTCCATATCCTCAGTGGAAAGCAGGACACGGGGCTGAAGCTGGACAGGAAAGAGGTAACAGTGACGGAATCCAAAAGTCCATTTTAACCGTGTGATGGGGATTAACTGCACAGCATTCAAAGGGTACAAACCAGGACTTTATTTGTTATAGTATGACACAACTGCTCCAGCTTTCGCTGCCCACAGCTTCCCCTGCTTCGGCAGCATTTTCTATCAGAAGCCTTTCTGACTGCCAGGGCCAGAGCAAAGCCATTAGCATAGAGGTGGATGGCTTTTGTTTGCTTTTCTCCTGATCCTTTTTTTTTTCCAAGTGGGCTCTACTGCTAAATTCTGAGAGTGCTTAGCTCACTTAAAAACAGAAAGGTCTGAGTCCAGTCATCTTTTAGTGACTCTCTTGCAGCCAGTTTCCCACAAAAATAAGCAAACTGGAGAAAGGAGTCAGAGCCTAAGCCCTTTATGGGAGATTGATTGTAAAGCTGGTGGCAACGTGACAAGCTGATTTGTGGTGGCTCCTCAGAGCTTGTTTGAACTGTAAACCTCAGTCACATTTATTTATTGTATCAATAGAGGTTTGCCACAACCAGCCTGAACATAAATGCTGCTATCTCATGCCCTGACCATGGAATGCCAGGCACAGGGAGGGCACAGTTATGTGTTTGTGTGTGGGTATGTGTGCATGCATGTGACTGAGACACACTGTGCACACTCTCTTGCAGCCCCCGGCTATCCTCTCTGCTCCAGTGCATGCTGGATCAGGAGCTTGGCTTGCTGCCACATTTGGTGATGCCACTTCTTTCCATGACAGCACCAGCCTGAGGCCTTGTGGCTCCTTCACAGAGATCTGGACCCCTTTGCGAGGCTTAATTCCCTTCGCTGTCATCTTTTCCAGTGATAGCTGCAGCAGCTGTTTCTTCTTCCTCCATAGCATGTGGGTTGCCAGAAAGCCTGACGGGCCCACCAGCCAATTTCCATACTTGGATCTAGGTCTGTATCTGCATCACATTTTCTTGAAACAGTAGTCACATGGTGGGTCTCTCTACCTTCTACACAAACGTGATTTAATGTCTTCCTCAGTGGCACTGAGCTCCTCTGCTATAACATGAAGTCGTAAGAAGGATTGGCTCTCCTCTCATTAATGTAATCACTTTAGAGTAGTTGATATGTCCTGTACACAGCTTATGGTGTAGAGTTTTATGGTGTATTCCTGCACCTCCATATAAGTCTAAACTGGTCATAAAAGATAATCACTTATGGAAGAAAAATATATTAACATTGCTGAAACTAGGACACAAAGCGATTTTCATAGCAACGAATAAATAAATTCTTTGGCAGAAGTCCGACTTTTTTGCACAGAAAAATGCAGATAAAAGGGAAAGTGCTATACCCTTCCACCATCTCTTTCTTATCTTTTGCTCTGACCTTTTACTCTTTCCTTCCTTCCCTCATCAGCCATGATCAGAACTATAATATTAATAGATCTAAAAGGACAGCAAATCTTCTTGCTGGTAGCGAGGACCCCTGGATTCACAGACAAAACATTCTGTGACTCCAGTGGAAGTCTTGGAAATGTTTTTGCCATTTTTCTCAGAGGCATCAGCCCACTAGGAAAATTAATAATGTTGAGAAGCAGGACTGTGCTGTACCTACCTCTAGTACCAGAAAGCAGCAGTGAGGCAGACTCTGGTGCTGAGTAAAACTTGTCTAGACACAAAATTAGATCAGGTTAAAAAGACTACTGTATTTCTGCTCTCTTCTGTTTATATGGCTCATATCAACACAGTATTTTAGTATGTGATGTCTATTTATATATTTAACAGTTGTTAAACTGCTGTGCAAAGCACTGTCTGGATATTTTTATTTTAGTTTAAAAGTGAGTCAAAATACAGTTATATGTGTAGCATGATTTAAGACTACCGGGGCTTTGCAGTGCAAAAGGCAAAATCCAAAACTATTTGTTGAGAAATTCTGGATGCCCTTCCTCTAGAACCTTCAAGGGCAGGTTTGAGGAGGCTTTGAGCAACCTGGTCTAGTGGAAGGTGTCCCTATTTACAGCAGGAAGGCTGGAACTAGGAAACCTCTCTCTTTAAGGTCCCTTCCAACCCAAACCACTTTATGATACTTCCATAGGCCCACCTTGCCCACAGCCACGAGGTACTCCCTTCGTCTGACTTACGCATCCCACAAGGAGTCCTTCACAGTAGGACAGGTTTATAAACACTTGCAGGGTAATTTCCAGCAAGGCTACAGTAGGAACAAATTTGCCAGAGCTGGAAAAATGAATCTGTCATCACAAGATCAGTATTTGCAAGTAAAAGTGTTCAAGTTTAGCTTACGAAATTGTTTGCCTTGGCTTCAAGTCTGTCACTTTTAATGGATATTTTGTGTTTCAGAAGCATAGAAGTGAAGGAGTGTGTACTTCCATCAATATTTCAACAACCTCTGGCTTTGGAAATATCTCAAACGGCCCATCTTTCCACTTTTCTTGCTGTGCATTTGTAAAAAATGGCATGATCTCTTCTATTTCAGCAGGTGGCTTCTCCCTGTAATGTGCTCCATGTGCTGCACAGGTCTGTGTTGTGCTCCTGCACTCAGGCACCTCCACGAGCAAACCAAGCTCAGCTCTCACACAATAATGTTGACTGTGCAATCCAAAAGTCAAAGTTTTGAAAAAGTGGTGCGAAGCAAATGGATCCACACTGGAAACAAAAAATAAATACAGTGGCTGAAAGCCAGATTCACATGCCTGAGTAAGAACAAACTGAATCTGTCAGTCAGCAAAGGGCAAGAAATTGTCTCTCAGGAACTCTGCACTCTGCCATGGATGAGAATGTTTTACCTCAGTCAAGCATGGGATGCCTGTGCATTTTCATATTTCATTCCCAGGTAGTGATAGAAAATTAAGTCGATCACAAGACTCACAATAGAAGGTAAGTATGCATTACTTCATCATCACTACCTCTCTCAGGTAGCACTGTCTCACTGAGGATCACAAGGATAGGGTTATTGCCCCAAAGGAACCTTCTTCAATATCCATTTAGGCATTTCAGATCAATCTCACTCCTCAAGGAGCAAAACAAATCTGAAAAAAAAAAAAAACCCTGTTCCCAGAAATACTCCTGCCATTTAGCAAGGCTGTTTTGAGGGGAGCAGTTCAGCCTTCTGTCAGAGGTGGTCTCCAATTCACATGTGAAGGAATTAACTCCACCCTAGCTGAATCCAGGACAATAACTTTGGGCACCAAACACCTCTGAATCACTTCTTGCACATGACTAGTTAGTACCAAGGCAAAAGCTTTCACTGCACTAGAGATGAGCTTGGAAAATCCAAAGCTGAAAATAATTCAACATTCCAGTGCAACAGCAGATTAAATAATTGCTCAAGAAAATGCATGCAAGGCCCATTATTGGTACACAGGAACATTTTAGGAATATTTTAGTCAACTGCCTTGAAAAAAGACAACTATGGATGAAAAATACCCACTTAGTATTTCTTTCCTACAAGGAGGAGTCTAGGCTTTCATTTGACTCATTTTTCTGATTACTATTCCACATCATCCTTTTTAAACAATGCCATTCGAGGAATCTTACCTGCTGTGCTTTGTGTAAATTGCCTTTAAAACACTTTATCATGCTAAAATTTCTTTTTGAAACGTCAAAGACTGATTAAACAAACACAGTTCTTTTTTCCACCAGCAGGCTTAGTGCTATCGCTTTTTCTTTTTGACCTGAATATTTTTCTGCCTCATGGTTATAGAGATAGTAGAACCGGAAAAAAAATGGGGGCAAATTTAGGCTGAAGTAAACCTTGTTCATGATGCATCAGGTCAATGAAACTTAGGCCCAGGACTGAGATTTTCCCAGCAGAAAACTCATAATTTTAACTACATAGGACAGCTTTCACAGGACAGATCTTGACACGGGCTTCCATCACTGCTGGTTCCCGGGCTGCTGGCTTGGGTGAGTCTCACCACAAGGGCAGAGGTCCACACAAAGCACAGATCTCCACAGGAGGTTTGCCTCAACCTTTACAAAGGGAAGGGAAGAGTTCTCTGTGTTTCTTAGGACCGGTCTTGATGTGCCCAGCTTTAACAATGTGATCTTTGTGAGGCGGCACTGCTGGCCGGGTCAGTCCCCACTCAATCATGTCGTGTTGTCAACCACCACCAGTACTGAACTAAAAAGAGCAGGGGCTGTACTGAAACTTGGCCCAGGAGGGACAGTGAAGGTTGAGTTTGAAGGGGCACTGACCAAAGGAGAGCTAGACAGGGCCCAAGGCTTCAGCAACCCATCAGCTCCTGGCATGGAGACCACTCTGCTCACACCTCCCCCACCGTTCCTGGGGATGGATCCCATCCATGCACTGCCAGGCTCTTCTGACCTGCATCTGCATCAACATCAGCCAAGGGGAACCCTAAAGTAGCACCTTGCAAACTTGAGTGGGAAGAGAGAAAGGGAAAGTCTGACAGCCTTCAAGGCAAATGGCCCTTTGATATCAAATTCCCGACCTCACAGCAGCAGCCTGCTGGTGTCTGGGGTCCAGCGTGCCCCCAGAGTGGGTGGGAAGACGTCACTAAATGGTGCAGAGTGACCCAGTACTGCTGCCAGAGGGTGGATGGGCTGGAGAACTGCTCATTTCTAATGACAAGGCTGTGGGCCAGGCCTCAGGCTTGTCCATGGAAGCGTGGAGGGCTCCAGTGACATGGGCCAGCTTAGGCACTCATGCATTTCAGAAATACGCCAAATAAATAAGCGGACCCAGGATCAGTAACCACTGCTCCTGTAGGAAATCTGTGCAATGAAAAAGCCATCAGCCCTGCCTTTTTTTATCCATTCCTCTCATTCCTCAACTTGAATTTCTTTCCATGTCATGCTTTCCCACTCCTCAGCCCTCTGCCTTCAAATGTCTGTTTCCTTCAGAGATGCAGTATTAGCTACCAGCAAGGAAGAGAAAGCTGATAAAAGATGATACACAACTCTCATTATTCCATAATTTTCTCTTGGTGGATTTGGAAAGGTCCCGAATGCAAAGAGAAATTAAATCAGCAAGTAGGAAGACAGATGCAAAGTGAAATTCAAGATGCTGAAAAGCTGCTTTTCTCCAGAGGTCCTACTCTTCCCTCCATCCGGAAGACAGGAAAGAGCAGACTGTTCATGACAGAGGAGAGAAAACTTCTGAGGGTCTTTAGGGGGAACTCAATCAAAGAAATTATTTTCCCACAGACCAGAGCTGAACAAACCTTAATGGCTTTTTCCTGATTGAAGAATAAACCGACTATTAATTTATGACTTGAACTGTATATAACAACCTTCCAAATGTTTTCCAGTTCTGCGAATAGTGATGCCTGTGTCTTTTCTGTTTGGGTTTGGTTCTCACTGGCTAATTTAGCTAATGGGCTAAATATTCCGCATGAAGCTGCATCTTAAAAAAAATTTTTTTTTTTAAATAGCTACTTAAAAAAAAGGGGCCAGGACTATATTATATGTGTGTGCATAGAGAAGCACATGTATTGGAGATGAAGTTAAGTGTAAGCACATGGTGAGCTGGAGGGAGGGTGTTTGCACGGGGAAGCCAAGGGCCCCTGCGCAGGTCTCTGGTGAGGGGACAGTGCTGTTCGGTGTGAGCAGTGACAGTGCAGAGGGGCTGCTGCGGGCTGTGAGCACGCACGACATCGCTGCCGGGACATCCTGCTCACCGGACCTCTGCGGAACTGATAAACGGCTCTGGATGGCTTTGTTTGTTTAAATGAAAGCCGACGTTTTAACAGCAATACAGGGCAGGGTAAATAATTCACTGGGCCGGCTATCGGNTTATACGATCACTGTTGTTTCAGAGTCAGGGCCGCGGGTGGGGTTTATATTTTCGTGATGCCTTTGGCAGCCCCCACACATCCCGTGTGTTGCTGCCGTGTGTTACGGAAGAATTAAACTGGTTTCCCCGAAGCGGTCCGTGCCCTCGCCGGAGGCGAGGAGGGGAGGTGCGGATCCCGGGGCAGAGCAAAGCCATCAAGAGTAGGTCCCTACCTTGTCCCTGGGCAGAGCCCTGTTGCCTGATGCCGGACCTTCCCATCTCCGCCCGATCCCTCTTCCAGGCGGAGACTTTAACGCCCCTTACACCTCTGTGACTATAAAGAAGATGGTCGGAATACAATAAAATACACGAAGTCACTTCCTTTCTCGCACCTCCCCCACCTGGGCCTGTGGAAAGAGGAGGAAGGTGCAGCAACCTTCCACGATTATCCACTTTAAAATGCGAGTGGACTGCCCCGCATCCTGCCCTCGGGGTACGCCCGGGGGATAACTCCCACGAGTCCCGCTCCAAACGCCGCTGTGAGGTGCCTTTCGCCCCTCCCCGCCTCAGCATCTCCGGTGCTGCACCTCAGCGCTCCCTGTTTTCAGCTTTGGGAGAGGTTACCGCATCGACGCCTTCAGCAAGGGTAAAGAGAGAGGGACCGAGAGGGAGGCCGGAGGGTCAGCGCTCACCCTCCGGGTGGGCAACCCGGCGGCATCTCCGAGCCCGGCTCCTCTCGGCGAGCACCGCGCTCTTCATCAGCCTCCCTCCCGCCCCAGCCTTTATGGCAAAACAAGTTCACAGTTTGCGCACAGTAAAACGTCGATATTACGCTTAATGGTTGCGGAGAAAAGGTTCTTCGCAGGGATCCTCATAAAACCCCTTTATTTAGTTTCGAGCATTTTCTTGTAATCAATAAAAGTTGCCTGTTATCTCCCAGCGCATTTAGCGGGGAAGTTTATTGCCTGCCGGCCGGATTAAGGGCGAGACAGGAGTGCACCATACAAGGAAGGGACTCCCGAGTCCCTAGATCCGAGCCTCGGATTCATAAAATATAACCATCCATTACGTTGCCGATATCTGGAGCCAGCAAATATATACAGACCATAAATTGTCGCCGGCGGGGTGCGGGCCGGCCGCGGGCGCGGGGGCTCCGCCCGCCCGCATTCCTGCCCGCGCCG